>JACEIK010004283.1:0-40632 GCA_018107945.1 Datura stramonium
CAAGTGGCATACGAGTTGAACTTGCCTCCAGAATTAGAGTCCGTTCATCCAGTTTTCCACGTATCTATGCTAAGAAAGTACATAGGAGACCCATCCCGAGGTGTCTCAGCCCAGGATGTCCAAGTTACGGAAGAGCTGGCCTATGAAGAGATTCCAGTAGCCATATTAGACAGACAGATTCGTAGATTAAGAACTAAAGATATTGCTTCTGTCAAGGTACTGTGGCGTAATAAGAACCGCGAGGAGATGACCTGGGAAGCAGAGGAAGACATGAAAGTCAGATATCCCCACTTATTCCAAGCTTAGTCAGCCAAGAGGTATGTTAGTATTGTTATCATATGAAATGCCTTACATTATATGTATAAATGAGATAATCGACTCTAATCTTTTGTCTGATGAATACTGTAGTATTATGTGGAGTTCCTGTATTGGACTTTTCTACATTTCAGGTTTTTGAGATAGTCCATATTATAGGGGAAACTCTGCCAAAATTTTTCTAAGAATAAGTCGAGTAAGTTGAGGTTCCTATAAGTAAGAAGTTTACATTCGAGGACAAATGTTCTTAAGGGGGGAGAATGTTACACCCTATAAATTCTCGACATGTAGATGGCCTATTCGCATGTTGTTTAAGAGTTTTTGAATGTCATACATGCTAGAAAAAGGCCCGGGGAAAGACCGAATAAGCGACACGTTGAACCATTGCGGAAGGAGCCGGGGTAGAACCCCTCCGCGATGGCGTCGTGTCACGGAGGGAGAGCCTCCGCGATGGCGCCATGCCACGGAGGCCTGTCCAGGCCCAAGTATATAAACCCCTCCACTTCATTTTTTTTTAGAAAATTCTTATAATTTCTAGAGAGAACAAAGAGAAATAGAGGGTGCGAAGGGTATGCTATAATTTCCTTTCGGTTATGTCGTTATACGCGGTCCAAACTCGGTATAACCTTGGGTAGTGAAGTACTAAGCAGCGAGGAGCATTCCTACGAGTTTAGTTTCGTGAAATTCGGTCGGCGAACCATCGTGCTACCGAGCTAAGGTAAGTGGAATTGCTCCAAATTAGTGTCAATATACTCCTAGCCCTAAAGTAATTTCTAGAGAGAACAAAGAGAAATAGAGTGGGTGCGAAGGGTATGCCATAATTTCTTTTGCTATGTCGCTATACGCTGGCCCAAACCTCTAAGATAACCTTGGGTAGTGAAGTACTACAGCGAGGAGCATTCCTACGAGTTTAGTTTCGTGAAATTCGGTCGGCAAATCTTCGTGCTACCGGGTTAAGGTAAGTAGAATTCCTCCAAATTAGTGTCAATATACTCCTAGCTCCTAAAGTAAAGGCTTCTCCCTTCGACTTCGAAATGCAAGTTTTCGATCATTTTTTGATAAGTCAAAGTTTAGGCTCTATATATATTAAAAGTGATATTTTCTTTCAGAATATTAATGTATTTAGTCCCAATTGATATATATATATATGGATACGCTTGGGAGAAATAGCGTAAATACCGACCGAGCTACGCCGCTTAGTCGGGAAATCCAAACGTAAGGTATGTAAAGCTAGTTTTTCGGCAAGATAGCAATCCTAAAAGATAGTAAATGTAGTAAAGTTCAAAAGAAAGAAACCTAGAAGTCGAGAATTGAGTCCAAAAGATGAATCCCGCAAGTGAATGCTTTTATATTATTATGCTATATTCGTAATAAAAGAAAAGCAATACTGTGTGGCTACGATAACATTTCGTATATAGTTAGCTCCAAGATGAGAATCGCTTAATGAGAAAGAGTTCGTAATAAGAAACTGTAATACATAGTACTTTCAGATCGAACATGTTTGCTATACGTGATTATTGTTTGTCGAGACATGTTTGTGCTTATGAGGGCACCCTTAGAGCTTCCTTGCCGCCCGGTGGCTACCAGCTGTATCGACTCACCCGCGAGGGTGAGGATACGCTACTCCAAGGAGGGCATGCCGTCCGGGCAAGAGGACGAAGATGGGATGCAACTTTCCCCATATCAGGTTGATCAACATAGCATTATAGCTTACCCCCAGCGAGGGCTTGCGCCTGTAAGGACATGTGATACGATGTGCCTGCATACGTATACATATTATAGTTTACAGCATGTAGTGGAGTCCTCCGCATGCATACGCTATAGTCAAAGGCCTAGAGAGCCCAAGTTGCATGTACCTGTGGGGCCGGTGGAGGTGCTCGTAGTTAGTAGGCGAAAGTGGAGTGATTTACTGTTTGATGGTTTTGACCCGGTGGGGGTATATAGATTGTGTGTTGATTGGCACCTTCCGGCTTATGAGGGCTGGTATAGGTCCTTGTATGTTATATATGTATATACATGTTACTTATTAGCTGATAGATAGCAGGTCGCCACGTCGATAGGTATTCTTCTACCTTACCATCAAGAGCGTATAAGCTTATTTCAAATCCGCCCATCCGCACAGCGATACTGCTATCCAAAACTACCAGTATTATTGCTTATATTCGCCATGCTCGCTTGTTTTACATACTGGTAGTGGCATCGACGCCCATTTGGGGCGCCGCATTACTTGCCTGTAGGTACTCATAGACGAGAGCCGACACTGTATCAAACAAATTTCATTGAGTCATCAACTCCGTCATCCGGAGCTAGACAAAACTCAGAGGTTTATTTCTCGTTCTTGTTGTACAAGATAGGTAGGTCGGGGCCCTGTCCCGACTCATCTTATCAGTATTCTTAGAGGCTTGCAGCTTGTGTATTCTCTCCGTGGTTAGTTATACCGGTCGTGTGAGGCCGTGTGTATGTAGCTAGCTTTCTGTTTATGATGGTCGTGTCATGTGCATTATACAAATGCAGTGGTGGCCTTGTCGGTCACGTATGTTTAGCTCTGCTTACTTGATTCAGAAGTAATTAGACAACATGGTGGCCTTGTCGGCCCGCATAGGTTCCCTTTATGCTGATGTGGTTCTGGTTACCATTGTGGTTGCACAGTGGCTATAGGCCTAGCCGGCTCTGGGGCCGTGGTTTACACCGCTATATGGGCCTCGTTGATTCCGTGAATCGGTTAGAGCGCCAGCCAGCACCAAGTGCTTAGGCTCGTAGTCTAGCAAGTCAGGTTCTAGTAGGCACCAGTGCCGGGCCATACCCCAAGGCGGGCGTGACAATTAAGACCGCCTGCTGTTTTCACATCTAAATGTGTATACTTTATTTATTGTAAAAAAAAAAATTAAAATACAATTTAAATAAAAAAAAAAACCAATAAAAGGTTGAAATTTCTTAATCTTTTCTTAAATTCAAATCTTAAATATATATAAAAAAAATAAAAAATATTTATGTTTACTCGGTGACGTGGTGGTAATAATTGGGCGTTACTAGCTAGCATGTGTGGTGGTGATAGTTGCTAGTACGGTGGCTATGATAAAGGCGATGATGGAGGTGGTTGCGTTCTCAGGACTGACGTGATGGTGGGCGATAGTCAGATGAGCGGAGATGGTTGCGTTGTAGTGGTTGGCGTGATAGAAAGTAGTAGTGATGGTAAACTTAGTTGATGCTAGTAGTTGGTGGTGTTATTGACATGGTGGGCCGGAAGAATGTATGTGGTGGTGCGTTGGTGGCGCTATAATTGTGATAGTGGAGGTGGTTATTGGTAGTAGAGATTGATCGCAGTGGTGGTAGTGACTATAGGTATGGTAGAGGCGGCAAGGCTGTGAATGTAAATCTATGTAATGATGGAGGTGGTATGTATGGTAATGGCCTGATAGTAGTGGTGGTTGATAATGGTGGCGAGGTTAGTGGTGGTGGTTGGTGGTTGGCTATTGTACGGTGGTGGTGATACAGGTGGTTAGTGGTGATGGTCGATGATGGACATATAGTGGTGGTGTACCATCCACACAAATATACCTCTTAATGATATGAAGGCTTTGTTTAAGATCTTAATGATTAAGACTCATTTAGATCAAGTAAGTGTTGAAATCTTAATTAAAAAAAATGCACTTAATGGTCTAAGGTCCGAACCATTCAAATTCGACCTCCATTAAGTGTGCAGTAAACAAATGAGGCCTAAGAAAATCACTTATTGAAAATATTTTTCTTCGTACCAAACACACTCTTGATTTTGTAGCCTTTATAAATTTATTTGTTTTTATGTCTTTTTTCACATAAGAGATTTGAGAAGATCATTTTCTTCTACCAATTTGTAAGTGGTCATAAGAGATCTTTCTTTTGAAAAAAATGGGTTTCTTACTCGTATTTTACTGTTAGGTTCATAAGCAAAAATATTATTATAAAAGCATTTATATATAATCTAGAAAAACATTATATATGTAAGGTGGGGTGGGGGTGGGGGTGGGGGGTAGGGTTGTGGGGATGGAGGCTACGACGATGATAGTAAAGATAGGGTGTGTTGGAAAGTGAGGAACACACAATCAATACGTAGTGTCACTTGTAAAATTTATTTTCCCTACTTTCACTAAAAAATTATTTTTCTACTTTTAAAGACTTATTTTCATCAAAAATATATTATTTTTAATAAATTATAGCCAATCGAATACTAATAATTAAAAATAATTTTTGAAAAATCTCTTTTATGCTATAAACATATTTGTATTATAGTGAATGTCTATAAAGGTATTTGTATTGTAGTAGGATACATGTGTTTATATTATAGTGAAAGTCTATGTTTTGGAGAAAAACTAGGAGAAATTATCCCTAAATAGAGGGCCTTCCTTCATTGTATTTCATCCCATCGAAAGAAATAAGAACTCTCTCCTTCTCTCTTTCTCTACATATTCTTGTTCTTTCTTATTATTTTATAACACGTTATCAGCACGAGCCCTGCATTGAGCACTCACTTTGAAAGATTTGGGGTAAGAAAAATTAGCAAAGTTTCTTTTTCAAAAGATGTATTACTTAACCATAGGAGTGATATTCCTTTGGTGATAATGTTGCTCTACGACTCTACTGTCTCAAAATTGGAGACACCATTAAAAGTGAAAGCAAAGCATAAAAAAAATCCATATTGATGCAATGGGTTTTGGAGACACCATTAAAAGTGACAACAAAGCATCAAAAACTATGGATGCAATGGGTCTTGGAGACACCATTAAAAGTGACAACAAAGCATCAAAAATCCATATGGATGCAATGGGTCTTGGAGACACCATTAAAAGTGAAAACAAAGCATCAAATCAAAATCGTGCTAAGGCTATGATATTCTTGCGTCATCATCTTGACGAGATTCTTAAAATTGAATATCTCACGATTAAGGATCCACTTGTTTTGTGGAATAGCTTAAAAGAAAGATATGACCACTCCGAAGATGGTCATCGACCCAAAGGCACGATATGACTTGATCCATCAAGACTATAAATTTGTTAATGAGTACAACTCTTCAACATTCAAAATTGTTTCTAACTATATGGAGAAACTATAAATGATGTTGATATGGACACATGTGTAGTACACAAATAATTGAGAGCTCCGAAAGAGCTAATGGCTATCACCGAAGGAATGAAATTGTTGTAGTAAGTCTCAAAAGGAAACTTATAAGTTTCAAGGACATTGAAAATGAGACTATAAATTATGGGAAGATCATGCTACTACAATTGAAGCGGTTATAAATATATTTATGTAAAAGATTACCCGTGGGTTCTTTTTTATTTGTAAAGACAATATGGTAAGATGATGAAATCATACGAAAGTATACTTCAGAAGTTTAACAAATAAGTTGGCATAAAACCGGTTGGCCATCCCTACCAAATGTAATGCAAAATAATTGAGAATTCACGAGGCTATATGTTGAAGAAATAAAAGATTCTTCAAGAATTCTCTTGTGTTTTTTGTTCTCGTGATAGAATGATTTTGATCATCTATGATTGAAATTATATGCCGAATAACCTATAAAAAGGTGAATATGAGCTCATTCACCTACCATATGTGAATCGTTTTGCTAATAGATACATCTATGGAATGGTCACATGTGTTTTGATATCAACTTGCAATTGATTTTTGTAAGGTTGCTGCTTCACTATTAAATTAAGAGCATAGTTCCAAATTATAAAATCATGTTGATAATGCTGATTCATATGTTGGTTTAGCAAAATTGTATGCCTCCAATTAAAGCTAAATCATTGGTTATGAGAATAAAACTCCAAATAAAATTTGGTATGAGATATGTTTATTTAACATATAGAAAAACTTGAATACATCAAGCCAACAAAGTTTCGCTTTTTATTCTGGCTTGTATTGACAAAGATTAGTGCAATTGAGGCATTACTCTATAGTAAAAAACCGTAAGTTTACTAATTCCAATACTTTTATACTTTGGGTATGATCGCTCCTGGGACATCTTGGATCTATAATGATGAGAGAATTATAGAAAATTCAAATGGGCATCCATTAAAGAGCTTGAAGATTCTTTCAAATGGTGAATTTTCTTGTGTGCTTGTTATCAAGGCAAGTTAATTGTGAGACCATCACCAACAAAAGTTGAGATTGAGTCCCCCGCATTTTTGGAACGCATACATGGGGATATCTCGTGGACTCATCCACCCACCTAGTGGGTCGTTTAGATACTATGGTCCTAATAAATGCTTCCTCTAGATGATCTCATGTGTGCCTATTGTCATCTCGCACCGGGCGCTTGCAAAATTATCGCACAAATAATACGATTACGGGTATAATTTTCTGATAATCAAATTAAGTCCATTTGCCTTGATAATGCTGCAGAGTTTTCATCCCAAGCATTTAATGATTATTGCTTATCAATTGGGATAAGAGTTGAACATCCTGTAGTTCATGTTCACACTCAAATGGTCTGGGTTTGTGGTCACCACTTAAACGTCTGCAATTGATAGCAAAGCATTCATTGCTCATGAAAACTAGGGGCTGCCCGCTTCTGTTTGGGGTTATGCGATTCTCGCATGCTGCAATGTTGGGTTTGTCTCATCGATAAATAATCATAATTTTTCTCCGTTACAATTGATTTTGGGTCAAGAACCTAATATTTCTCATCTGAGAATTTTTGAATGTGTTGTATATGTGCCTGTAGCACCACCACATCGCACAAAAATGGGTCCCCAAAGAAGGTTAGGAATTTATATTGGGTTTGAATCTCCCTCCATTATTCGCTACCTTGAACCATTAACTGGAAATATATTTAATGGCCGGGATGCAGATTGTCGGTTTGATGAGACAATTTTCCCAAAATTAGGGTAAGATAATGGTGAAATCTGGGTAAGAAATTTTAGGAAAATTGATCACTGTCTCTAATTTGATCCACGTGCTTCTATTTGTGAGCAAGAAGTACAAAAGATTATTCATCCCCGCAGTAAAATTGCAAATCAAATGCCAGACGCATTTCTACAGATTTTAAAAAGAATACTAAGTCATATTCCCTGTAGAGAATGCCCCATCTGAATTGATGTCCCTGAAGGACCATCTACTAGGCTGTTGTTTCAATGAGTCCAAAGCACGCCAAAGTGTGGTAGACCATTGCCCTAAGGATCGAAATCCTAGAAAAAGAAAATAAATGGTCAAGATGGATACTTCCATGATAGAACCACATATGGAAGTTCAAGACTTGAGCAATTTTGATATTCATGAAGAAATCAATGAGCCTAAGACTAAGAAAATGAGGACTATCCATAAATTCAAGTGATGGAATTAATCGATCAAAAATAGATGGTAGGATTATGTCTTTGCATATAATGTTGCAACAAAATCATGCAAGATAGTGAGGATCTTGAACCTCAATCTGTCACAGAATGTCGACAAAGAAATGATTGGCCAAATGGCAAGAAGCAATTCAATCAGAATTGAATTCACTTGTCAAGCGTGAAGTTTTGGACCCATAGTCAAACACTGGTTTGCATAAGCCTGTTGGCTATAAATGGGTTTTTGTGCGAAAAGAGAAATGAGAAAAATGAAGTACAAAGGTAATAAAGCACGCCTTGTTGCACAAGGATTTTCACAGCTGGGCCCGGTGTCGACTATGAAGCAGACATACTCACCACAGGGATGAAATACATTGGTGTTATCTAGTTTCACTGTCCATGAGAGGCTTGAAATGCATTTGATGGAGGTGGTTACATCTTATCTTTATGGATCACTTGATAATGAGATATACACATGAAAATCACATTTAAAATGCCTAAGTGATATTTATTCAAAGTCTGTGAATGTATTCAATTGATTGCAAGATCATTGTATGGTTTGAAGCAATTGGCCATGGTATAAACTGTCTTAGTGAAGATTATCCAAGAAGGTTATATGAAATGATAAAATTTGCCCAGTGTTTTTATAAAGAAAAACAACATCTGAGCTAATACAATTTGCTGTTTATGTAGATGACATAAACCTTATTGGAACTCCACAGAGCTTCGAAAGGCAATTGATTATTTAAAGAAGAATTTGAGATGAAGAGACCTTTGAAAGACAAAATTATGTCTTGGTTAGCAATATTTATAATGAAAATGTGGTGTCTTTATTCATCAATTCGCCATACGTAAAAGTGTTGAAAAGATTTTATATGGATGGTGCATATCCATTAAGTACCTGATGGTTGTTCGATCACTTGATGTGAATAAGGATCCATTCCGACCTCAAGAAAGGAAGAGGAAATTCTTGGTCCTGAAGTACCATATCTTAGTGCAGTCTGGTGCACTAATGTGTATCTTGCTAAATGTCAAGACCCGATATAGCCTTTTCGGTTAATTTGTTAGCAAGGTATAGTTCTGCTCCTACTAGGAGGCATTGGAATGCGGATAAAACATAATGCGGTATCTAAAAGGAACTACCGTTATGGGCTTATTTTATTCTACAATTGCAGTCCCGATCTGCTATTATGCCGAGATGCCGGGTATTTATCCGATTCACACAAAACTCGATCTCAAACTGGCTACGTTTCATATGTGGAGGTACTCCAATATCTTGGAGACTACAAAGTGCCTTCATAGCTACTTCATCAAATCATGCCGAGATAATACTATTCATGAAGCAAGCCGAGAATGTGTGGTTGAGGTCCATGATAATCTCATTAGAGAAAATGTGGCTTGAAATGTGACAGTACCCACAATTTTGTATGAAGATAATGCTGCATGCATAGCACAACTAAAGGGAGGATTCATAAAAGGAGATAGAACGAGCACATCTCGCCAAAGTTTTTCTACACACATGAGCTCCAAAAGAATGGTGATATCAATGCAATGTGATTCGCTGCTCTGTGACAATGTGGCTGATTTATTCACCAAATTCTACCAACTGCAACTTTCAAGAATGATGGTGCAAAAGATCGATGCAAGATTCAAGGATGTTGTCATTAGGGGAGCACATTACAGAAAAATTTTTTCCTTACGAGATTTTGTCCTTAATCGATTTCATAAGGTTTTTAATGAGGCAGTCATAATGCGATGATTAGATATGTGTACTCTTTTTTCCTTCACTAGATTTTTTCCCACTGGATTTTTCTAGTAAGGTTTTAACGAGGCACATTATCTATCAAATAGACATTCAAGGGGAGTGTTATAAACATATTTGTATTATAGTGAATGTCTATAAAGGTATTTGTATTGTAGTAGGATATGGCTGCAGTTTTTATATTATAGTGAAAGTCTATGTTTTGGAGAAAAATTAGAGAAATTATCCCTATAAATAGAGGGGTTCTCCTTCATTATATTTCATCCCATCAAGAGAAATAAGAACTTCTCTCATTCTCTCTTTTCATAATATTCTATTTCTTTTATTATTTTATAACATTTTAAAAATAGTTTTCAGTGTCCCGAACACACCGTGAAGGGAGTCAAAGTGGTTAGACTATGGAAATACTAAAGGAAATATAGGAAACACGACCAACAAAGGTGGATAAGGTCCAACGGCTGCTCCTCATGTCTACAACAGGCCGACACATAATACATGATGCATGATGGACCAATTTAATGCAATTTATGTGTCCTAATTTCCTGAATATTTCATTTTCGAAATCTACTAATTCAATAAATTCTAAATTTATATGATTTATTTTTAAAAAATAATTTTTTTAATCATTTACATAATTTAAATTTAAAATATTAATAAATAATAGAAAAATCTCATCTATTCTATAATTTTTATTAGTGGTAATATTTTTCTTTTTTTTTAATTTAAAAAAGAATAGTTAGTGCAATTTCAACACGTAGCTTATTTTTTCAATCCTGTTATCATTTACATCCAAGCTTTATAATCAGAATCCAATTTATCAGCTTGGCATCTACTTTTCAAGCTTTTATATTTTCCATTTTCCACTTCCTTTACGTACACTTACATATATGTGTGTGTTCTTATGTCCAAGTTAGTTATTTAATAATATCTTCAAACGATCTTTTGCCTCCGTCATTAACTACTAGCCACTAAGATTCGGCCATTAAGTGAGCTCTAGAAATTAATTGATAGTTGAGAAAGAAACTAAGTTTCTTCAATTCCTACACAAAAGTATTGCTCAAAGCAACCAAATTCAGCAAAAAAAATTCATCAACCATGATGACAAAGTAAATATATTAATCACCTAACAGTATTTTGGAAGCAATAATGACATGTTTGCGCATACACATGCAATAAACTCACTCTATGTGATAACCCTATCCATATTTATCTCCCAAGACTTCTTTTTTCTTCTTCTTCTTTCTTTCTTTTTTTTTTTTTAAAAAAAACTTATTTTTCTTAATGCCACAAATAAAAAGTTCAACTCAATGCGATTAGTTTTGAAACATTTAATATTCACTAGACATATATATGGAAGAAGAATTTTGTGAGACACATTCATTAGCCAAAATAAAGAAGAAGAAGAAAAGGATATTAGCTTGCAACTTAATAATAACTCCTCATCATGAGTGGGACTTCAAATTTTTCTAAAAGTAACTTTTAATTGCAAATTAAAGTTGAGTGAGAGATATGAAGAAAGCAAAGCCACAAAGATAGGGCTTTTTTTTATGTTGGTTTTTGCAATAAGATAATGAGAGCCTGGTGGCATTCGTGTGGAATCCACACTCTTTCCCATTTACTAATATTATCAAAATTCCCACTTCACTAGCCAACTATACAAATATTGCTTTTCCTCTTCAGCAATCCATTTTCAGTTTGTTTAATGATTTCATTGATGGAATGCCTCACTAATCTATCTTTTAAAAGCTTGATTACTTTTGTTTCCTAAGATAATTACTCACTTGGTACTCCATTAAGTAATTCTTAAAATATACTGTGCAGACCTAACTAAAGAATATTCGTTAATGAAAAGGTAAATTCATGACGTGGAATAACATAAAACAGTTTACCCTATACTAGTATTTACCAATCTACCTATCTTGATAAGTTTTGGTTCTAATATTCCTTATGATACCCTTTTTTTCTATTAAAATAAAATTGAGATACACTAAGTTTTCGCTATGTGTTGTGGTCCTGAGGGGACTGCATATGATCTTGTACTTTGTTTTATCCTCGCATTTCTGTAAGAGGTTATTTTATTTAAATTCGTGACGTTCCGATCAAAACGCGAGAACTTTTATCATTGTGCCAAGGTGTTCCTCAGATGAGTACTGCATAGTTGCATAAAT
The DNA here is from genome assembly GCA_018107945.1 of Datura stramonium. Taxonomy (NCBI): domain Eukaryota; kingdom Viridiplantae; phylum Streptophyta; class Magnoliopsida; order Solanales; family Solanaceae; genus Datura; species Datura stramonium. The sequence continues at coordinate 11,556 of JACEIK010004283.1, forward strand.
ACTAATCAATTACATTAACCAAACTAATAATTAGTTGATAAAATGTAATTTTTACTGTACTCAGTTTGACAATCAGTAATATACAAATTTACAAAAATTTCGTGCAATTTCTTTTACCAAATTCTATATAATAAAAAAATCATCAAATAACTATAAATATTTGTAATTATGAGTAATTCAATTATAATTTTATATCAACTCAAAATCGATATAAAATTAATGAACTTTAAATTTTAAATATGAATTTCACACGATGGAAATAAGTTACAGCATAAGTTTTTGGACTACAACAGAAACAGTGATTCACTAATAACTAAAATTATATATAGTCATGGAAAGAATCCCGGCAGCCATCAAAAGGTATTGGAGGTGTAAAGATCAATGGATAATTACCAAAAAATATTAAAAGGAATATTGTAGTTATGAATTTAAAATTAAAATACATTTGTTTTCCTTTTAAGAGAATATTCGAGTTTAAGTAGAGACAGTGGGATCATAGTGGTCATGTGCGATACAGAAACTGAAGTAATTGTTCAACGCGGCTTGGGCTTAATACAGTTCCTCCATTTCAAAGTTAGTTGTTATATTTTTTTTTATATTTTAAGAACTAATGCAATTAAGTTTTTAAAATTTAATTCTAATTTAATTAAATTAATTAATATTTAAAAATATAAGATATAATAAATTATAATTTTTTTATATCAATATAATAAAAAATACTTAAAATATAGATCAAATTTAAGTTTTTATAGTTTGACTGATAAGTTATAAGTATGTCGGGACACAATTGATGCCAGTGCATATCTAGGAAAATTTAATTGTCATATACTCCTTATGTTTTAATTGTTTTACTTTCAATTTTAGTTGATGGCAATTTTTTAATTTTTTAATTTTAAAAAAACAAAAAAAACATTTGAGATAGTCAGTTATATGAAATTGGAAATTAAATTATGATTGAAATAAAAAGTGATAGAAAAAATATTTTTAATTTTTTTAATTTTTTTAATTTTTTTAATTTTTTTAATTTTTTTAATTTTTTTATATATATATATATATATATAATTTTTTTATCTTTTTTGATTTTTTTAATATTTTTAATTTTTGAAAATTGAACAGTTCTTTAATATAAAGGTATAATTGAAAATAATTACTCCCTTCCGAACAACTTTACTTGTCACATTTTTATTTACACGCCCATTAAGAAACTATATGCTTTGACTATCATATCCTTATTTATTATTTTTAACTTTTTAAAATGTTAATCACTCTTCAATAAATATTCTCTTTAATCTCTCTTCAAAAACAAAAATTAATCTAAGCAATCACAATATTGAAGTATAAGTATATATGCTTTCCACTTAGGCTTTTTATACTAATTAGTCAATGTTTATTACTTCCAAAAATAATTATTATTAAAAGCAGAATGAAATAAATGTACTCAATTATGTCTTGATTTTCTTAAATGGTCATTTATTTTGAACCATCTATTTTTTAATAAGGAATTGATAGTAAAATGATCCAAAAAAAAGAATACTTTTTTTTTGTCTTTAAATAAAAATGATACATATTTTTAAAATGGGGAGGGATAAATTAAACTATATCAATGAGGAGTCTGGGCACCGAAAGGGTAAAAAGAATTAAAACCCAAAACAACAAGAAAATTTCAATTTAAGCATCAATATTTGATTGAACTTCCCAACGAGATTCAAGAACAAAAATATCTGCGCCTGGGCATCCAATGAGATTACCTTTTATTTTATGTATTATTTTAGAAAAAATTATGAATAAAAGACTAACAAACACAAAGTAAAACTCTGGATCAATGAGGTTCTATTGAATTTTAACAAAAATATGTATTTATGGATATCGCTCCACCGCTCTACGATGTTCACTTTGTAATTTGTTTTGTTTTTTTGTTTTTGTTTTTTTCTTGTCAAATTCACAAAAATAACAAAAGAGTTAAACTAAAATTTATCATACTCTATATTTGCAATAGATATCGTTGTTTTTTTGAAGTTGTTAGGTATATTAAAAAATAAGATTCAAAATAGTTGCTAGTTTCAAAATTCAAAATAATTGATCGTCTTTTTAACTCGTCTAGTATTTCTAAGTTTTAGAATGTAAAAATAATGATTATTGCATGTTTTCAAAAACATATCTATCAATTACTAAGGTTATATTAGTCAAATTGCAATAACTGGCTTATTTTTACATTCTAAAGTAAGTTAAGTGTTTTCAAAAACATATCTATCAATTATTAAGGTTATATTAGTCAAATTGCAATCTTTATTAAGTTTTTCTTAAAGGTAAATTTTCCAGAAAATAAAAATGAAACGATGGGATAAAGTAAAAATTTTACACATTCTAAAGTAACTTAAATATTAAGAGTAGAGTTGATAAAAGATAGTCAATTATTTCTTAATTTTGAAACTAGCTGCAATTATTTTGAAATAACTATTTTTAGTATATCTAGCAACTAAAAAGGAACAAAGAAAGTAATTTTTTTTAATCTTTAAGGTATGATAAATTTTAATTTTAATTTTTTTGTTATTTTGTGAATTAGAAAAAAAAAATTACAAAGTGAACCTCGTCGGCAATGGAATGAATGAGGTCACATGTATGTGTGTATATATATATACAAAATAAATTTTGATTTTATCTTTCTTGTTATTTCTGTGTAGAACAAACAAAAAAAATTACAAAGTGAACCTTGGAAGTTTGAAAAATTTTCAAAATAAAAAAAGAACAGTTTTAAAAATTATGGATTAATACAAAATGAATTTAAAAAAGAAAAAATTAATTATATATTTTTTTTATTTTTTTTATTTTTTTTATTTTTTTTATTTTTTTTATTTTTTTTATTTTTTTTATTTTTTTTGTATTTTAAAATTTGAATAATTTTTTGCTCTTAAACAGACTTTCAAATGAGCACACAAAAACTAAAAAAGAAGAAAAAATCTCTTTGAGCATTACATTTTGAGAGACAAGTAAGTATATACGTGGGTCATAAATTCAGATCCTTATAGTAATTAATATCTGGATCATTATAATAATATGATCTACGAACTTGCTTCCGTGCAAACCTCGATCATTTTATTCAAATGCTTGTTACAAGACTTTATTTGACAACTTTTTGGAGAAAATCATTAACTTTTTTTTCAAAAGTTATCTTTTTAGTTTTCCAATTCCAAGAAAGATCAATTGGGGTTCTCTACTTTAATTTCAGGCTTGAGTTTTTGACTCAAGTAATACTTTCTTAGATCATTTTTATTTTTATTTGTTCTATATTATATTATTTTTGAAATGACTATAATTAATAATAAAAATAAATTAAAAATTAAATAATAAATTATCTCTTAATTTTTAAAATTAAAAAATAAATATTAACATATAATATTTTTAATTAGTGAACAAGTAAGAGTGACAAAAGAAAGAAGTAGGTTGAAGAGAGTTTACTCCTATAGATATTTTATGAAAATAAGAAGTTTGAGGAAATGTTATAAAAATGAATTGATATTTGGGTTTGGGAGATGGCGCTAGTCATCTCCACCATATGATATATCATAATTAAGATAGAATTGAAAAACTTCGAATTCAATTTTCGAAATAACAACATCAGTGGAAATCATGAGATCACCAAATATGTAACTAAAATTGCTTCAATTCCTACGTACATCTCTAAAGCTATATGAAAATAATGAGTCTCTATTTAAAATCACACAGAATGGAGGACTAAAACCTCAAACAGATTTTGCCATTTTTCTCAAATTTTAGTCAGATTAAAAATGCATATATATTCCCGAATCACATATTATTAATATTATTAATTTGTCCTCTTCTACAAAACTGAAGAGACTATTGAGGAAAAAGGCAAGAAAAAATTTCTCCTTTATTTAGACTTTCTTTTTTTCTGATCTTTATTTTGGTCATGCCTTATTCATGACGTCCTAATTCTGGTACAACTGCATGCCTTAAAGTTTCTTTCTTTTTTCACATTAACCAATCCCAAGCTTAGCACAAAAATTAGTAAACCATTTTCTTCTTGTTTTTGCATGTTTCCATTCTCATCTATGTCGAACTATTTTTTCCCCTATTTTTCCTCTTAACTTCCTTTCTAACTATAAGAATCTCTGACCAAATTAAATTAAATATTCACGTAATATATATTTTATCAATTAATTCAGCTACAATTTTGTAACAATGTAGAGATCGATCGAAGTATTTCTACCGAAAGAGTGCTTTTGGTCTTTCTGATGTTGTGAACTAGAAATGATAAAAGGACAACATTTTAACATTATATATATATATATATATATTGTTTTTTTCAATTTGGGAGGAACTCTAAATTTCCTTTTAAAAAGTCCTCCTTTTCGACAAAAGAAAAAAGCAATCCAACAAGACAAAAGAACTCTCCTTTCATTCTTCTTTAAATAAAGTTCAAGCAAAAACGTAAGTTTTTTTTCATGTTTTGTTTTATAGCAACAATTAAATTCGTATAGACCTCAATAATTTACTCAAAAAAGAAGAATACAATCCTTGCAAGACTCCATCATCATTTTACCAAAAAAAAAAAAGAAAAGAAGAGCAGAGTTTAATATTTTGAAGGTACAAAGAATTTGATGTATTCACGAAATTTTTTTTTAGGTGTTAGTGCTTATGCAAGTCCCCACATTTTTCCACTACCACAATAAATTTTTCTTTCTATAAATACCTTAGCAATTATTGGCGTGTCAAGCACATTCATCTACTACTACTACTTTATTCCACTCTTTGTCTACTTAAATTAGTTATTTCCAAGTCATTTTCATTCTCAATAACAACAACAAAAAACCAAAACAAACTATGGCATCAAACCAAACAAGCACTTGATCACAAGAATCCAAGTTCACTCTCCCTATGAATGACTTGGAAACAACAACAAGCAAACCTAGATCAACAAGAAGAAAAAGGAATTTGACTACTCGAAACGATCCTAATGGCTCCGAGCAGCTGTACCGGAGCCAATGATGGATTGGTTTCGACAGCATCATTGGCTAATGATGGGAGTTGGTGCTGTGAAAAAGGATATTAAGGTTATGATCCTGACTGGATTCGGCCTAGTGGTCGCGCATGTTCCATGGCCAATGGAGACCTGCCTGCTTATTCTCAACTCGACATAGAAGTGGCTCAAATGAAGAGAGAAAGAGAAGAAATAACGCTAATAAACCCGAAGGAGGAGGAGGAGACGGCGACCAGAAAGCTGAGAGCTTCTGCCGAATCCAGCGCAAGCAGCAGCAGCATCAGCACTAGCGTTTTCGGTAGGTGCAATGGTGCCATTGTTGGCTGCATTTTTTATTAGGGATTATAAAGTGAGAATTGGAGTTGTTGTTGCAGCTGTGACCTTAGCTTTAATGGTGTTTGGATGGTTAGGTGCTGTTTTAGGAAAAGCACCAGTTCTCAAGTCTCAGTTAGGTTTGTTTGGAGGTTGGTTGGCCATGGCCATAACTTATGGCTTAACTAAATTGATTGGTTCTAGTGGCCTTTAAAATTGTCATCTCATAAAAAGAAACTTGAATTAGCTGGACAACTTTATCGCAAAAATTGCTCGTAGCTAATAGAATTTTTTTGATAATCTGTTACTAAATAGAATTAGCGATGAAGTTTGTTGTTTAGATATATAATTTGTTCCGTCGCTAATTCCTGTTGTTTTTTTTAAATACATACTACTAATACTTGTTGCATAATGCCACTAGTATTTTTATTTTTTACTTTTTATTTTCTTTCTTCTTGTTTTGTAGATTTTGTTATTACAGCTAGGGTATATATTGGTCTCTGTGTATTCTAAATACTTGTATCATGCTCCGAATAACTGTATCCATGCATTAGTGTATCAAAATAATATATTTCCGCTCCTTTTATTAAGAACTTTGTTTCGTCCTCTTTTTTCTTTTTTTTGTGATATTATGGGGATAATTATTTCTATAAGAACTTGGCATTCATATCAAAGTAGAATCTATTAACGTTTTTATGTGTCTGCATGAAGTGTTCCATTAACCTGTCACTAAAATTTTACCAACGTTTACTAATTTATACAATATATAACAGATCTAGTGAAATCTCATAAGTGCTTGAAAACAATAATATATGAAGAGTAGTTTCAATAGAACTTTTGGCTTTTTGCAACACCAAATAATAATAACGTCAAGAAAATACGGCAATCAAAACAAATGATAACAATATGTAGCACTATTTAATACATAGGTGCTCCTCACCATTTAAACAATTTTGGTGTACCAAAGTCACTAAATTAATTTTTGTAACTTAAAAATTATTCTAAGTTTGCCTAAATATCTCAACAATTTACTAATGGTAACTTGCCTAAGTATCATATAGAAAGGGTTTGATTTTGCTTCCTTCTGAATATAATTTTGGTGATACTTAGATAAAATTGAGTAAAAAATTATTACAAAAATTGTTTACTGACTTTGTGAAATTAATTAAATTATAAAGTAGGTAAAATTGAATAATTTGTTCATTAAAAAATGATCACTTTAATATAATATAATAAAAATTAAATCACCATCTATGTAATCGACGCGATAAAATTAAAGTATCAATTAATTTTGAGATAATTAACAGAAACGAACAAAGTAAAACCCTTTTGTTAGACTTAAACGGCCATCAATTGTTTTGGATAGTTATACATATTTATGGACTCCACTTCCACTCAAAACAATTAGTAACGATATTCAGCCATGCCACTCTCATATATTTGCTAATATTAAATTCTATTAATATAATATCTTTATTAATTAATAAAACAAACAAATCCTTTCTTTTATAGAATATTCTCATGTTGGATGTGTCACGTGTGTAATACATTGTTTAATATAATTAACTTTATATATGTACTCGATTCCGTGTTGAATGTGTGTGATACTGTTTAAAATAATTAATATATATAGATACTCTATGTGTAATACGTATAATTATTTTAATATAAATTTTTAAAGGCAATTTGTGCCAATATTTCCTCCCTCCATCTCAAATTTAAAATGAATATCCCGTGATTTATTTATTAAATTAAACTGAGTAAAAAAGAGTTGTATGATGTACTTTTGTATGGGGAAGATGAATTCACAACGCCTCTATGATAATAAATTATCAAAAGTATTAAATGATGTAGGAAACAATTAGTACTATGTTTCGCTTTCATTTAGTGGGAAGTAAATTTTTCTGACATAATAAAAAATTTTAAGAAATTTAATTTTTAGAAAATTAAACTATCTTATAGATATAATTTTAAAAGAAAAGTATTGGTTATTTCAGATTACTATATTTTTTTACTAATAAATTTATTCGCTACGTGCAATTTGAGAAAATTTTAATTTATGCACAAAAATTTTATATATGAATATTAAAATATTTTTAATCTACAATTACAATAGCTAGATCTTTAAGTCTCAATGTGTTTTATTATTAACACTTTATGTTTTTTTTTCCTCTAATTGTTCATCATTTATGAGTTTCTGTGTTAAAGAAACATTTGAGTTTTGTATAACCATATAAGTATAACTATAATTTTTTAAATATGTAAAGAGCTTTTTAAAAATTAATTGGTCTCTTTATATATAGTACAAAATTTAAAACAGCAATTTTCTTTTGTGCTTCTAATCTCTCTCTCTTAAACGTGAAACCATTCTTTTCCAAACAAGATCTCGCAAAGATCTCACTATCAGTTTCTAGACCCATTTCTTGGAGTTAGATATCACTAGCTTAGAACTGGGTGCTGCAGGATGCATAAACAATAACAAAAAATACTATAGTTTCTCAAGTCCAACAAATTTTCAGTGGACTTGTTTCTATTTCCTTCTAAAGGTCTCTTAGTCAGAGAGTTTCTGCACGTCTACTCGATACACCGATATCTGTTTGTTAGGCACTCGCCTCTTCTATCTCTAGAGTTGAGACAGTCAACTTTGAATCAGAATCCCCAAGCCACATATTCGATGGAAACCCCTCCTGCAATTGAAGTCAACGATGATCAACCCCAATCCCCTATGTACTCATCATTAGGTGGTGAATTGACGATTTTGAAATAAGATTTTCAAGTTTATAAAGAAACACTTCGAAAAGAGTTTTACTCTCCAAGAAATATTTTGAAAAGAACTTGGATTTTTGGCACTTTTAAAATGATGAAAGACAAAGTCTTCAAAAAATTTATCACAAAAATTTTAAACTCCCAAAAATAAATTAATTTCTTTGAATAATGAAGCGTATGCTGATTATCATCAATTAGATTTCCCGTCTTCTTAAATCTGTTAATGTTTCAAAAGTTTGAAAAACTGCAATGTCGGAAGCATCAACATCTGAGCTCCTCCATCACATGGATTTTCAACAACATATGCTGATAACTCTATTGTCGTGATCCCTTTCAAACAGAAGCCGATAATGAAGCGCTTAACAAGTGATATCAAAAGTATTTTTGAATAAAATAATTATACAAATAAATATTATTAAAAGTAATTCTGGTGAATATCTAGTTTCAAGGCCCTCCTCAACACTATCTCCTCCAAAACCAACAGAAGCCTCTATATCTTCAGTTCCTCTATTTAAACCATATGAAATCCCTATAACGTTTGCTAGGGAACTCCAAACCCACTCAAAAGATTCCCTCAACTCTCCTAATTCCAATGGAGAATCTTAAAATTGAGAAAACTTTGGTCCCTGATATCCCAATGAGAGAAATCAGCCTCAAGGCTTCTCGCAACAATCATAAATTTTCTAGAAGATATCCCATATGATATTCAAACTGATGAAGAAGAAGAAATTCCTTTAAAAGGTTGCCCCTGGCCAAAACAAAGAGTTTTCCAATTGGCGTAAGCCACACAAGCTTTTTTTATCCTAGAGCTTACTCATCCTGGATGTAGCCTTAGAATAAAAACCTACCGTCATGCAAAACAATTACAATGCTAATGACATCTATGAATGGAATATTGATGGTCGTTCTGAATACAATATTCTATCCAGATTACAATGATGATAATGATGCCACTACTTATAGAACCTCCCATCACCGCCCGACTCCGCCTTACTATCCATGTCCTAGTAGCAATGGTTTACGGGTCGTCTAAAGGGTTGGTAGGTGAGGATGACAAACAGAAAACTTTTCATAGTGTCTGAGTCGGCTCTGCAGGAGAACCAATTTTCAAGGATGGACAAACCATTCCTGACTCCACCAACACTCTGATTTACACCATTATTAAAACTTTTATTGGAAGTTCGGGTATCTTTCGAAAAAGATTTTCTCAGAAGTACTCAATAGCCTCAAGTGCAAAATACTTTTCGACTTTTTAGATGACATAAGATTCTTTCTTACTAGAATCTATGAAAGACCTGATGGTAACCTTCCCTACTGGAAAGAAAAATTTCTAGATGGTCTACTGGGCACCTCGTGAGGTTTAGTCAAAAGAAGAGCTCCAAAACCAAAGACTCGGGTGATATTATTCCTTATGATTAGATCACATAAGGTCAACTTACAAGCCTCATCTAACAAGTTGCTCTTAAGATTTGTTACCAGGATAAAGTATTAAGACAATTAGCAAAAGATAGAGCTCAGACACGCTCAGACCTAGGAAGCTTCAGGAACAATTTTTTCTACATCGTAGAAAGAAATCCCATTGAAATCCGACTCTTAAAAGAGAAGTCTTCATTTAGGCCTCGTATTCATAAGTTTAGGGAAATCAAAATATTCTCCTAGAAAACATCAACGCATCTAAGAAGCTAACTCTTCCTGCCTCTAATGATGAAAATGTTACAGGTGCAGCAAACCTGGCCATATCACCAAATACTACAAATTCGCCAAAAGAGCTAGAAATCTCTAACTGATAAATCGCCCTCAACCGTATACAACATCTCTTATTTTAAGAGGACTCTGATAGTGCTGGATGATGAGTTCCAGCAGGATTTTAACCAAATAAAAATGTTGACTTAGAATCCTCCCAGTCTAACCAAGAAGACCAAAATAGTCAACCTGAAGTCAATGTTCTCTCAAAAGAACAAGATCTTCTCCTAGAGGTTATAAGCAGCCTACATGATCCAAACCAAAAAAACATTATCTAGAACAACTCAAAAGACTCTTGATAAACCCTCCATATCTTTCTCCAATAGTTTTTCTCGTCCTCACATAGCAAACACCTACAATATCACTAATTATTTTGACAGATTTCTCTAGCAAACCAAAGGTAGTAACCGTTCAAGATCTCCAATTAGAGATAGTAATCCTTAAGGAACAAATACAACAAATCAAGGCTAGGTAGGAGTTAGACCAAATTGTCCTTCGGCGATTCTCTACCATGGTCGATCCTCCTAGACAAATAAAAATTGCATAACCAGATCATGAGACCGATGAAGAAGACTTTATCAATTATCTTCAAGAATTTTCATCGATGATGGCATACTAAGGTAACATATGGTCAATAAATCATTCATTTTAGACATTATTGTCCTTTGATACTGGTGGAGACCTCAATTGCGTCCAAGAAGAACTCATTCCAACCAAATACTTTGAAAAAACCAATGAGGCCCTTAGAGCTGCTAATGACAATAGATTAGGATCACCTACAAGCTCGATATTGAAGTAAGAATTTCCATGTGAATTCTACCTTATCACTTTCTAACTTATTCGTACTGGTAAAGGACATAACTAATTCAGTAATCTTAGGCACTCCTTTCATTGAAGAGCTCATCCCCTTTAGGGTCACTCATCAAAGAATCAAAATCGAAGATAACAAATATTTTCCTTCCTTTTGACAAACCTCAAAGAAGAAAATCTTGCCTACCTTAAAGCATAAGGATTCCCAGACACCTTCCTCAAAGAAGAAGTAGCTCTTCACAGCTACAACAGCAACCCTAGAACCCTCCTTCATCCGAAATCAAGGTCCTTGAAACACAAATTCAAAAGAAACTCTATGTAGATTTCATCCAGCTTCGGAATAGCAAAACACATGGTTAGGCTTCCTTAATAACTGAGCTTGATGAAAAATTTCTACAAAAGCTCGCCCTATACAAATGAACCATGAGCTAACCAGCCACTGTCAAAAAGAAATCAATGATCTTCTCCACAAACAAATCATCTCTCCAAGCAAATTTCCTTGGAGTTATTCTACCTTTTATGTCAAAAAAAGTTTTGAGATTGAACGAGAGTCCCTTACTTAGTCATCAATTATAAACCACTAAATACTGCCTCCGCAGGATTAGTTACCCTATTCCTAACAAGAAAATTTACTCCGTGCTGACTCCATGCTACCACAATTTTCTCAAAATTTGATTTAAAATAGGGATTTAAATAAATTCAAATCGATTCCCTAGATCAACAAAACCGTTTACAGTACCATTTGGACAAGATGAATGGAATATCATGCCCTTTGGACAAAAAATGCCCTTCAGTATTTCAAAAATAGCAATGAATGATATTTTCAATTTCTTTTCAAAATTTATAATTGTTTACATTGACGATATTTTAGTATTCTCCACTAGCATCGATCAACATTTCAAGTATCTAAGAACTTTTTTTATAGGTGATCAAAAAAAATGGCTTAGTTTTTCTAAAATTACGTATAGTCTTTTTTTCAAATTAACATCCACTTTCTTGGGCATAACATTCAACAAGGTACTATCCCCATTCAAAGATCTATCCAGACTGCCGTAATAATCCGTGGCGCCTAGGACTTGACTCTTCCAGGGAAAATTTGAAATGAGAACAACAGCAAAATTTGAGATTTGACTCAGGACGACTCATCGTATGTCATGGGAAGGATGATGAGTCATTGATGGGAGTTACAAAGTCTTCAGTGAGGACCTAGACTAATGACCACAGTGGTTGTACTCTCGCTGGTCGGCGATGACTCGTCGTCACGAGTCGTGGTTAGCACTCGATAAAGGAGGGTCTAGAGTAATAAGTCAAGGAACGACTTTAGGTAGTTGTAACATAACAAGGATAAAGGTTGTGATTTTGGGTATGGAGGCGTCGTCACGGATGGCGTCATGACTCCGTGGTAAGAAACCAAGTGAGTTGTGTTTCAAAGAAATAAGAGTCTAGTGGCAATGTGATCTCACGACTCGGGCCATGTAACGACCCATGACAAGTGCCTGTGGTATGGTCTTCAAAAATCAGTTCCCCAACAGTGGTAACAACGAGAGGAGACCACGAGCCGTTACTTCATGGTATGACTCGTGGTATGAGCCGTGCTCCTGGGCGTTGTTTAATTTTAGATTTTTTTATTAAGGTATTTTTGTAATTCTCAAGCTCTAAGGTCCTAAACTACGTCAAGCTCATTTATAAGGGTTTTAAGGGTTCTTAACCTATCATAAGCCTTATCATTTCATGCATGCAAGTTTAGAGTTTCCTTGATGATCAAGCTTGAGAAATTCCCTAATTTCTTTGGGCTTTGAAGGAAGAGGTAAGATCAGATTATCTACATGTAGCATTGTGAATGAGAGTTTTTCTTCACTCTCATGCCCCAATTCTCCTATGTTCGTGAATTCAAGTATTAAGTTAAATTTGATAATCCTATGGGGTTTTAAGCCCAAATTCTATTGAATTCTTGATTTGATTATGGGTCAATTCCCTTTATATTCTAAATGTTGTTTTATGGGCAGTTTTTATACTTAAATTTATTATTTATTTTATAGTTTCACATCTCAATCAATCTATGCCCAATTATGCAAGGTTTCATGAAAAGTCAAGTTATGATTCTATTATGATTTATGATTTTACTAAGCCTAAATTATGATTTATGATTCATGTTATGATTTCTATTCAAGTACTCTTCAAGAATTTATCAATATCAAGTATAGGGATTTTTTTTACAAGTATGCATTGTCCTTCATGATTTATGAATTTATGACTCTTGGTCGACTGTGGGCCATTATTCATGGCTAATCAAGTATTTCAAGTGTGATCAAGTATGTTATGATTTATTTGACCATGAACTTCATGAATGATTCATTATTATGATATGAGCCTCATGTGCATGTTTTTGGGAGCAGTGTCTAGAACCAAGTAAATCCGACATGTTCAGTAAACCTTGTGATCTCGTAACTACGAGCCACCGCAGTATATTACATATATTTTGTCATGCCCCACCTTCGAAGGAATGACTGGAACCTAGTGCCAACTAGATCCGGGAATCGACTTAACTAAGCTTTGCAGGCAAGTGGTAGGCTTGCTCCCAAAATGAAGAAAATAATGAGCTGTATCTCGGTTGTAAACACTCTCCACCAATAAGGCTGTATAGCCCTCAGAAATGAAAATAGCTAACCAACAACAGAAAATAAGGGATCCTCATGTGGGCCGACAAAGGCAAATTCATGTTGTCTAGTTATATGAAATAAAGAAACTAATATCCTAGGCCCCACACAGCCAACAAAAGATAATCGATTAAGGCCCCACACGGCCAACATACAACTACAATCGAACACTGTAATCTGCAAGTCTCAGAGTATAAATAGTGGTTGGAACAGGCCCCCGTTCACTCAAAATGTTATATAAATCGAAATACAATGATCTCCACAACCTGACAACTGAATGAAAGGAGTCGACCTAACTATGACTCTGAACAATTGTTACTGAAGATCCTGAATCCTGTTTGTCTAAACCACAGAAAGTAATATAGTGCCCATAATTGGGCGTCAGTACATATGTACCGAATATGTAAGGCACAAATAGAAGAATGAAAGCTGTGGAAATACTGAAAGTGAGTAGGAAGGAAAGGCAGTAAAGATTAATCCCATAAGCCGGCTTATTCGTAATATGCATCTAGCAAACACTACACATATATAAGCGATGACCACATAATCATATATTCACCAATTAAATCTAGTAGACAAGAATAAAAGCAAGAACCTCACTGCCCCATAAGCTTGGAAGGTACAACCAGCACAGAATAACCCACTAGGAGCCCCCATAAGCTCTGGTGAGTGCACTTCAACCTATATACCCCTAACTAGGTTTCTATGACTCACTATGCTATTGCCAAACCTACTCATGCCTCCTGGTTCGCAACTGCCTACTTGGCCCCCGATTTGTAGTCAGAACCAGTTTGCGGGACTCTCTATATCTCGAGCATTCGTACCTCGGGCACCAGGCTCGACAGGGGGTGTGGGTGTAGTGCCTATCAATATAAGTCCAACCATGGAATAGACTGTATGAGGACCTGGAACCCCATCTTCGTCCTCGCACATGCCGCTCCAGCGATGTCATTCTCTCGGGCGGGCGTCGGCACAACTAGTAACGCCGGGTGGTCATAGATGGCTCCTAAGTGTAGGGAAACCCCAACCAAGGTGTTGTACTAACATCTCAATCTAGCCACTCAAAAGGCGTGACTGGCCTTCTGGGCCTAACGCCACTATTGCTTGCCCCCAGATAGTTTGTAAAGCCGCTAGCAGTACGCCGTGCACCCGTATCTAATCGTAGTATCCCGGTAGTGACTAAGGATCTATAATAGTCTAGATTGAATAGGGAGAGATCTGGAGTGGTCAAATACAGCTCTCTATATGTCCTACCCAGAACATCTATAACTAATAATAACTGCGGGGTCGCAAATGACTAACTATCACCCTCTACTCGATAACTCAGAGAGCCGGTGCACCGTCGAACATGCTTTGAGCGATCGACCCCTAATCCTCCAAGGAAAAGTTTCATCACATTCTTAGCCTGTGGTAGTACTGTACTAACATGGTACTTACGCCAGTCCTTTAGACCTCATCTTGCTCTAATCGAATCTTATATTACTTTTTGGCGATCCTTAACCTGGCAGAAAGTTTAGACTTAGCCATTCCCGAGATCTCGTAATTTGGCACCTTATAAGACCGGCTAAGGAGCCGGCCTGGCCTCTAATCTGATAAGGTCCTCTTCATAGGGTACCCACGAGTCTATTTGACTTGGACGACTGGATTGGATTTCGGGTGATCTGTAGATGAATTCTAAGTCAACTGACTGAAAATTACTGATAGTAGCTAACTAGATGGCAGATTGTCACTTAGCTTGCCAATAGACCACCCTAGGCTGCCGACTCTTAGTATGCCCTTCCTATTCAATTTCGCCTTGGGTCATAATGGTATGCCAATGGCCTTTAGGTGTGCTTTTCCGCCATTGACTAAGCGCCAAACTAGTAGTTATATCACCCAGTCGCGCCTATATTATTCAACTCACTACCCGATAACTATTCACGAGCTTCTAAGATCTGGCTTGGCAATCAACATACAATTCTACTAACACAATGAACCGGAGAATGAAAGAGTTTCTATGACGTCTAGCGCGTGTTACACTTAACATGTTCTTGTTCAACAAGGAATACTGCTATATAATCCATATACATTTTCTAGCAAAATTAACCAGTACTTATGTAACCATAATCTACAGATAAAAGCTAATCACGCCGTCTGATCTCTATATACCACCACCAACTAATTACAACATGTCTAATCAAAATCTAATGGTAAAGGGTTATCTACAACATATGAAATCATATTTCTATTCTGGAAATGGTAGTCGTAACACTGTACAACGAGTACTTGCCAATGGTTAAGCCTTACATACTGATTGTTGTTTTTTAAATAACTGACGAGTTTCAACTTGTATTCGCCAAATCTTCTACTGTGCAAAACCGTTATATTGTGAGAGCATGAATATTTTCTTAATATCAAAATCGGCATAAAATGATAACTTTTAATACCAAATATTGACTATACTTCAATTTAACGAAAAACGATAAAATATATTATTTTCCGAGAGTTCAAAAGGGTAGAAATGCTTACTTGAAGCCTGTGATTATATAGAAACCAGCTTGGAGCAATTTCCGACAATTTTTTCTCGGCGGGGTTACGATTCTTCCTGGTGAATTTCACGAAAATATCTCGTAGTAATGCTCCTCAGTAGATTAAACTGATACCTGGGAAGTTAATTTGAATTTAGTAGATGATAGTGTAAATCTAGATGAAAATCAATTGAAATTCCATATAATCCTCCTCTCGGCCGAAACAAAGATGGGGAAATGATTTAACCAAGTGAGGAGGCTTTATATATACATGTTGGGTGGTGGTAGGGGTGTGCTTCACGCATCCCATTGAGGTTGCCACCCTCGGTGCGCTGTCTCCCATTTAGCCTGTCACCTTGCACCGCGGTGGCCGCAAGGCCATTAGATGATGCCGCCGCGCTGTCCCCTCGTCGACCTCGACTTTTTGGGGGTTTTTCTCCACGCATTGTACTCTCTTTATTCCTTATGAATCCACGTATGCTTACTAATCAGTTGACTTCACGGGGTGTGACATCCTCCCTAGGAACATTCATCCTCGAATGTCAACTTTAACTAACAAGAATTTAACTCTTCAATTGTTATCTCGAAAAATTTCTCGGCAAGAGTCTCCCCTATAGTACGGACACCATTCAAAATTCTAAATGCAAAAAGTCCAATACAAACATATCTCACATGACACCACAACAACTTTTCATCACGTAATTGTAGTCAACCGAATAACATACGTAAAACATCATAAAATAACAATTGAAGAAACCCCTTTACCTAATTGCATAGTTTGGACTAATCCTCGAAGAAATGAGGATATCTAGTTTTATATGTCGTCCTCGGCTTCCTAGGTTATTTCTTCTCTATTCTCGCTTCTCCACAATAAATTTTTTGCTTTATTTGTAGTACCCCTAAGAGACCTTTTTCCTTATAATTGAACAAAAGCGGGCCTGAATGGGTATACTTAGTCGTGGAGCATTCCGAGTCTTTGCTTTAGGGATTAACAGATGAAACATCCTTAGTTCTCAAATGGAATGTCCTGGGTGAATGAATGTCCTTAACTAGAACAACTCGATGGGTCATCTATGTCCTTTTGCAACATTAACATGTGAAAGTTTAATGCAAGGTGTCCTAGCTCTGGAGGCAATTTAAGCTCATATGCCATCTCTGCCTGTTCTTTCGACGATAAGGATATGGACCAATAAACCTAGGACTAAGATTGTCCTTCTTACCTAATCTCATAATTCTATCATTAGTGTTCTTAGAAATATCCAACTATCGCTTCAAACCTTAGTTGCCTACTCCATACGTTAGAGTAAAACTTTTGACGACCTTGACTGTTGGCACTTTTTCCTGATAAATTTGGCTTTTTCCGGTTCACCATTTTAAGATTCTCGGGTTTTCCTACTCGATGATTCGTTTACATAATCATTCAGGGTGCTTCCATTCCCACTTATAATGGACCTCCTAGAGTCCGAGTTGTATATTCTCGCTTGGCCACCCGCTTGGGTACGAGGAACCGTGCTTAAGTTGACATGTGTCGCCATCTGTTCTGACGTCTTTTCCTAGAACTTAGTCATAAATTGCTTCTCCCACAAAGTTTATCAAACACCTAGGCTCCACTACCTCAACTACTTCTGGAGACTAACTTGGCATAAATCTTAACCGCGACATAATTTCATCTGAGAGACACAAAATGGAATCTCACAAGCCTCTCTATACTGGTTCAAATGAAGTCAAATTACATTTGGTGAGAAACCTATGACTGTATTCATGTCACTCATCAGCTCACCCCCTTGCGTGCATACTCTCTTATTGACCCTCGCCGCCTCGCTTATCTCGCTTTTTCTGCCTGTTTACTGGAGCTATGTTTCTATGATTCAATTATATTTTCCATCTTTCGATGCCATTAATAGGTCTCTTCCTTTGACTGTCATTTTCGTTAAATTCTAGTGCGTTCTCGCTAATCAAGTTCTTCTACCCTTGAATATAAAGTCGACTCCTGGGTCTTATGATTTTGCCCCTTGGCTATCCCGAGGGCTAATGACTTCTACCGGGCCCTCGTTTCCAGTCGTTCTAGGTTAAAGTCTCTATGTCGGTACCTTTACCGCAATTGGCGTAGATATTGCAGCAGACTAGTTACAACTTGGCCTATCTCTAACTATTAGCCCAATGCTTAGTTTTCAATATTCGCAAGTGGGATCCTATGCCCTATCAACCTAGAGGTGATTCCCGGCTTTCCTAGGCAGGCACGTTAGACCGTAGCTTGCCGTTGAAAAACATTGCTAGGCTAGTGCAGATCACTTCACTCTTCATGCTCCATTAGATATTTGTGGCTTTCCTCCTTATTCCCTTGACCGGGGCTCGAGGTTCATGCCTCCTACCTCATACTATCAAGGATAAAGGCTACCGCCGTGCCCATCGACCATTCTTCCGACTCACACTCGGGCCTATTTTGTTCGTATGACCTCCTGTCCTTCAATATCACAAACTAAGGCCATAACTATTATCTTATGCCTTGCCGTCATTAGCATGCTACGACGGAATCGCCCTTTTTCCCGACTTCGAGCTTACTATTGTTGAGGGCCTATCAGCCGATGAACCTCTCATACGCACTTGAATTCTATTGGCAACCTTATCCCCCCTTCCCGGCTTACTACTGCAAGTCTAGATAACTTGTAAATACTAAGAGTCTTTAACCACTCCCTAATCCTCCTTGAGGCAACAATTCTAGCCCTCCTTTACTATTCGTCTGGCACCATAACACCGATATTTACACTATTTTTTAGACTAAGGTATGGAACCTTACAATATCTCGAAGAGTTGGAGGTAGGAATCTGCATTTTCCTCCTTCTTCGCACCTTTAGATGATTCAACATTAATTATTGCCCTGGCTAATTCTAGATATCTAATAGGTAAACCATCTCATATGCACATATATACTATACTTCAAACCCGCTATTCCGGTAGTATGGAGAAATGGGGATGGTAATCTGGCATATCTATCTCTGTTATGAGGTTCCCGGTACTCGGAAGGGTGATGGGAAATGTAAAAAGACATCCGCTTCCGCCCTTACAATCCACCTCCCAACTGTAGCATTTCACCGGTACTCTCCCTGTTGCTGTAGTTATCTTACAGTTGGTCGAGTCTCGCTTATATCAAAGATTATCCTAGATGCATATAACAAGGAAAGCTTAGGACACAATCTCATACAACTGTCATATAAGATCTCAAGAGAAAGAGGTAGATCATACTATCATGCCTCTCGTATTCTCCTCTGCTTGTAAAATATGGTGCATAACACATTTATAAGCAAGACTTACCAGACACTCATTATGCATCTCCTTAGGATACGAACCGTCGACACTGTTTGTCACGCCCACCTTGGGAGGCATGACTGGCATCTAGTGCCTACTAGGATATGAACTGACTTAACTAAGCCTAGGCTACGGTGCAGGCTTGCCCTCAAATCAAGAAAACAACGGACTATATCTCGAAATATAAATGCGTACTTCACCAACAAGGCCGTAGAAAGCACCGTAAATGAAAACAAGCACCAACAATGTGCAACAGAAGGGATCCTATGAGGGCCGACAAGGCCACCATGCTGTCAAAGGTTATAACAAAAATGAGAAAAACTACTACCTAGGCCCCACATGGCCAACATACGGAACATAACCTGACATGGGCCCCTCATAGACAACACACAACCAACTAACTCACTATCAGAGGTGTCCTCTAAAAGCACAAATAGTGGTCAGGACATGGACCTATTCACTCCAAAATGTTATATAACTGAAATACAAAAACACCCTACAACTGGCAACTCCGAATGAAAGGAGCCGACCAATATGACTAACAACCTCCATCAAGATCCTAAATCCTGCCTCGTCTAAACCCGTGTGCAAGTAATATAGTGCCCCATAATTGGGTGTCACATAATATATACTGAATATGTGTATGTTGGGTAAATAGGCTGAACAAAGCTGGTGAAATATTGAAAGTGAGTAGGAAGGAGAGGCGTAAAGATTAACCTCCGTAAACTAGCTTATTCGTAATCAGATTAGGAAACACTACACATACATTAGCGAGACCACATAATCATATATTCATTAGCTAAATCTAGTAGACAATAATAAAGCAAGAACCTCACCTGGCCCCATGTTTGGAAGGTACAACTAGCACAATGCACAACCACCCGGGGCCCACATAAGCTCGTGATCAGACTTCAATCAATATACCCCTAACTAGGTTTCTATGACTCTACTAGTGTTATTTCCAACCTACCAGCCCCCCCGGGTCTCAACTCCGAGCCCTCTTGCCCCCGACCGTAGCTATGTCCGAGTTCGGGGACTCTTGATTCTGATAGCGTATCTACACCCCGGGCACCAGTTCGACAGTGGGGTGGGTGTAGTTCCTATCAAGATAATAATAGTCCAACCATGGAATGGATTGTATGGGGCCGACCCCATCTTTGTCCTCCGGTATGCCGCTTCCGAGCGACGCCATCTCACCCCCGGCAGTGCGTCGACACAGCTAGTTAGTAACCTTGGGGTGGTCATGGATGATCCCCATGAGGGCAACCCTAACCAAGGTGTTGTACTAACATCTCAATCTAGCCACTCGAAAAGGCGTGATCGGCCTTCGGGCCTAACGCCACCGCTGCTCACCTCCTAGGATAGTCTGTAAGTCAGCTAGCAGCACGCCGTGCACCCGTATCTAATCAGAGGCCACCGATAGTGATCATGATCTCTAATAGTCTGGATCGAATAGGGAGATCTAGAGTGGTCCAATACTTACTCTCTATATGTTCTACTGAACATCTATAACTCATAATAATCAAGGTGTCGGGAATGACTAACTACTCAGCCTCTACTCAGATAACTGCAGGCTGGTACTGGCCGTGAACATGCTTTTGAGTGATCGACCCCTAATCCTCCATGAAAGTTTACTAACATCCTTAGTCTCAGGTAGTACCGTACTAACATGGTACTTACTAGTGCCTTAGACCTCATCTTGGTCTAATCGGATCTTATATTACTTTTCCGGCGATTCTTAACCTTATAAGAAAGTTTGTGTAGACTTAGCTACTCCTATGATCTGTACCCGAGTACCTTATAAGGACTCGGCTCAGGAGCCGCCCGGCTCTAATCGTTGGATAAGGTCCCCTTTCATGTGGTACCCACGAGTCTATTTGACTTGGACGACTCGGATACTGATCTGTAGGATGAATTCTAAGTCAACTGGGACTGACAATTACTGATAGTAGCTAACTAGATGGCAGACTGTCACTTAGCTTACACCACCCTGTAGGCTGTCAATTTTAGTATGCCCTTCCTATCCGAATTTCGGCCTTGGGGCGTAAATACATGCCAATGGCCTCTGTGTGTGCTTTTCTCGCCACACAGGCGCCAAACTAGTAGTTATATCACCCAATTGCGCCTATACTATTCAACTCACTACCCGATAACTATTCACGAGCTTCTAAGATCCGCCCGGAAATTAAACATACAATTTTACTAACATAATGAACTTGAGAATGGAAGAGTTTCTATGATTCTTCTAGCGCGTGTCACACTTAACATGTTCCCCGTTCAACAAGGAATACTGTTATATAATCCATATACGTTTTCTAGCATCTAACAGAACTTATGTTACCGTAATCTATGATAGAAGCTAATCATAGAGTGTCTCGATCTCTATATACCAACAAACCTAATTACAACATGTCTAATCACACTATAATGGCAGCGCCTATCTACAACATATGAAATCATCACTTCAAGCTCTAGAACATAAGTCGTAACACCGTACGACGAGTACTACTTGCTGAGGTTGAAGCCTACATACCTCGATTGTCGCTTTCCCCAATAACCAATAGTTTCAACTTGTATTTGCTAGCTCTCTCGCCTATAACCTTTTTATACAGGAGAAAGATGAATTTCAATACCACCCAACAGAAACGATAACTTTTAATACCAATATTTAATATATCATTTAAAATTAACAAAATAAAAAAACTAAAAAAAATAAAAAAAATAAAAAAAATGCTTACTTGAAGCCTCAGATTGTATAGAAATCAGTTTGGAGCAATTCCGATAACTTGCTCGGGGTTACACATTCTCCCGGCGAATTTCACGAAAAATAACTCAGAGTAATGTTCTCATGTAGCTTAAACTTCAATACCAGAAGTTAATTTGAATATGGAAGGCATTTGATAGTGTAACCGGACAAAAATCAATTGAATCTTCATATAACTTTCCCTAGCCGAAATAAAGATGAGGAAATGATCAATCAAGTGAGGAGGTTTTATATATATATGTTGGGTGGTGGCGTGGGGTGTACCTCGCGCCTCCCATTGAGGCTGCCACCCATGGCGCGCCGCGCCTCCTATTGAGGCTTCCATCCTAGCGATCTCGCGCTCCCATTGAGGCTGGAGCCACTCTGGCACCGCGGTGGCCAGGCAGACTATTGGATCGCGCATCGCGCTGGCCCTGCCGACCTCGAGTTCCGGGGTTTTTCCATGCGTCGTACTCTTTATTCCTTACGAATCCACGCTGTGTATTTACAAATCATTAACTTCTACGGGTGTAACATATTTATGGGATCCCCCGTGATATCACATCATGTACGCCCCTTCTCGGCAAAATCCGGGATGGCTCGCCACTTGAGCGAAAAAGTTGGGACATCATGTAAGCTCTATCATGATGGTGTCGCTTAAGATGAGTCCTCCTACTGTTTCTCATGATTTATGAATGGTTATTTTTATGTTACTTTGCCTGCTATATTTATTATATCTCACATATGATTATGACTTAGATTATGAATGGTTTGAAAATCTTGAGCCCTTATATTTATATTATGATATTTACTTCATGATCATGCTGTCCTACTCTTATGAACCCTTATATATTATTAACTGTCCATTTTTACTTACCCTCGCATACTCAAAGGTATTCAAAGTACCTGATCACATATTTATGCCGTATCATTTCATGATACAGTTCTGGACGCTTAGGTTCGGGCCATTAGTCAAATCTTCAAAGTTAGCATTATCCAGCCCCTTGGTGAGTTCTCATCTTTGGAGGGTCTTTATCAGCTCGTATCAGTATTTTCAGCTTTAGTTTTATAGTGAGTTAGTTGGGGTCTTGTCCCATCAACTGTCAGGTTATGGGAGGATTATCAAACATAGGATGGGACTACTTTCTGGACGTAAGATTATGTTTTCCATTGTTCGATGTTATTGATTTTCAAACTTTCGCTTACATGTATTATTTCAGTATTCACTCGTTGTATGTTCTTAGCTACTTGTTCATGCCATGGATCGACTTGGATCCTTAGGGTTCTTTGTCTCGTGTCTCTATTTGGACCTATGCTCAGCCGTGAAAAACATGGCACGTGAGCATTAGGTTTTGAAGTGTCCTAAGGTGTCTGAAAGCCATGTTGGCAGTGTCTTTTCATGGGTGTGAAGCATGCCATACTTATGACGAAGAGGCTACGTAACGTTTAGGAAACTTCCTTTTTCATGATTTATGTTGTGCGATAAAATGTCTCTCTATCCTTATAACTCATGCTATATGCATTTATAAATCTTGCTCCTTACTGAGTTAATGGAAGAAGAAATGGAAATAAAAATGGCCATGAGAATGACAACGGAAATAGGCACCAGCAGGCCCCACCGCCCTCGAGGATCATGTGCTCGAGCGTGTTGCCCATGTAGAATTTAGGAAGCCATCTAGATGTTGTTGGCATTGAGTACCCTATCAACCAATAGACCCAGAAAACGTGTTTACGTAATAGGAATACGCATCAAGGGCAAGAGTCAGGGATTTTAGGATGAATCCTCCGGAGTTTTCTGATTGAAGGTGGGGCGAGGATCCCCATGAGTTTATTGATGAGATCCAGAAGATCACCTGGCTTATGGGGGTGATCGGAAAGGAGTGCGCCGACTTAGCCTATTATCAAACTACTAAAAATTAGTCAAAAAACGAGGACCAATTCCATAATTGTTGGTTTATTGGCCAAAATTGATGGAAAATCGATGGACAAAGGGTCATCGCAATACACGTATCCAAAAAATCGATGGACAACATCACACACGATGACGTCCTGCTGGTTAGGTGAATTTTACCTGTGGTTTCTTAAAATATTACCTGACAGAAAAATTATTAATGACGGACACCGTTTGTAATTTTTAATTCATAGTTAATTTTTTAAATTAAAATTTTTATAAATTAACGATGATGTTTGTCGATATGTTCTTAGTTTTGAAGAACATACCGACATACACCGTCGGCGCTCACAGTTTTCCTCGGGTTTATTCCGGGTATGTATTTGTAGAAAATCTGATGGACTTACTTTTATGCTTTCGTCGGTTTTCTCGTGAAATGCACCAAATAGGAGAAAGCTGCAATTTCTGCATTTCCACCTACCAAATTAAAAATATTTTTATTTTTTTAAATTATGAATTTATAATTTATATGTTTATAATTTTAGTTTTTTAAAATCATAAATTCAGAATTGGAATGTGCTTAGCGTAAAATCTACAACATTATGCCTCAGCACGACCATATACGAGTCGAGTCGATTGTACGGATCGAGGGAAGACCTCGTGGTTCGTATCGATAAGTCTTTTCCCAACCACGAGTCCCCACCACGAGCCGTAGTATGTGGGGACGCACCATGCATGAAGTCGTGACAAGTCTTTAGGTTATCATGGATGATTGTATGGGTAATGGTACGACTTGTAGGACGGAGTTATGGGTCATGGTACGACTTGAGGTTGTAGCAACGAGTCGTGATGAGGAGTTGTGGTTAAGTCATATTTGGTATGGGTGGATGGTACCACGACCGACAAAGACAAATTCTAGGAGGGTACCGTTAGTCGTGGTATGCGAGTCGGGCGAAGATTGAGAGGTGGTAAGGATCACGAATGTTACTTTGTGGTACGACTCGTGGTATGAGTTGTGGTCGGGGGCAGAGCAGTTTTTCGTTAATGGCATTTTCGTAAATCGTAAGCCCTAGATTCCTAAACTATGCCGCTGGCCTCACTCTTACACGATTTGGGTGGCCTTTCATGCCTAAAACCTCATTCTCTCAACTCTCCTTCTTCCTCCTCTCTTCTCCAAATTTTAGGGTTTCATTAAGGTGTTCTTCAAGCTTCAAGGAGGATTATCAAGTGGGATTTTCGTCTCTCAGGTATGGGGGACTTCAACAAGGATATTTTTCCATCCTTGTGCCCAAACTATTTTCAATAAATATGCGATTTTAAGTTATTTAGAATATCATGATCTAGGGTTTGAGTAATCGGTAATTTCTTCTTTATTCCCTTTCTTAAATGCTAATATTTACTGTGATCATGGAATTAATTGAAATGTTAATTAATGGGTTGAATTGAAATATGGATCATATGTCGAGATTGCATGATGGTAGCTTGTTCTTCACAAATTGGCTTTAGTAATGAATGGGTTTTGCTTATTGTTTGCTTGAGTTCCGTAAGCCCTACATGAATATGATGAAATTGTGAACAAGTTATATGATTAACCCTAATGACCCGATGATATCATTAATAACTATGTTGGATGAATTGGAATGTAGTTTGGGTAATTAAAGGTAAATCATGTGTTCTCACCATGTTCTAGATTTAATTGATCGGGCATGACAAGATTGCATCTCCATTGTTGAACTACGAAGCTTGGGCGGATTCTATATTGTTTTCCTTACTAAAATTTATTTTTATAAAAATCTTAGAATCTAAAACGCCCGTGGCTAAAGAGTTCACAAAGGAGTGATTATGACAAGTCTGTGGAATGTTGTAGACCTAAATAAATGAAGTCATGTATCTTGATAGAGTATGTGTTGTATTTTATAAACCATGTATGATCTCATATTACATGTTGAATGAGATGAACTTGGAATTTAGAATGTCATGATAGCATATGCATAATGTGACTCTGTAGAATGCTCGTTAGCGTAAGATGCTTGAGATAGTATGAATTGGACTCCATGATGAGGTGAATTATGATGATAATGCATGAAAATGATATTTCAACTATTGGGCTTGATGTTATTAGAAAGTAGCCCCCATCCTATTGATGAGAATGTTGTATGATGAAAAATCAGTAAACGCCCTTGTCTTTGATTAACTGTTGCAATTTAGAATACCGTTAGTCAGTCGGGATTCTCGTTAGCAAGAATGATTTCCTAGTCAGTTGGGATTCTCGTTAGCAAGAATGTTTTCCTAGTCATTCGGGATTCTCGTTAGCAAGAATATTTCCCTAGTCAGTCAGGATTCTCGTTAGCAAGAATATTTCTCGTTAATAAGAGGCTATGAGACGTTTTAGGAATGTCCCCTTTTCTTCATGATCCTTATCGTGCGTAGAGTATGAAACTATAAACAGTTCCTCCCCTAACTCGTGCTTTAAGTGCTCGAAAATAATGCCTCCCAAGCGAGCGAATGGAAGAAGACATGGAAACGATCGCCAGCAGGTACCACCACCCAGGCAGACCCAATGAATTATCATGTTACTCATGTTGAGTTCCAAGTATCCTTTCAAATGTTGGCGCAGGCCCTGGCCGTTCAGATTAACCAGCAGGCGGTAGCCCTTGCTCCTCAGAATGGAAATGAAGCGGCGACAAGGATAAGAGATTTTCTTCAGATAAGCCCACCTAAATTCTTGGGATCAATGGTGGATGAGGACCCATATGAGTTTTTGGAGGAGATAAAGAAGATTACTCATATCATGGAAGTGACGGGGAATGAGAGTGCGAACTTAGCCTCCTACCAGTTAAAGGGAGTTGCTTACATCTAGTATTGTCAGTGGAGAAACAATCGGGGAATTGAAGCGGGTCCCATAGGTTGGGATGAATTTATGGCCGCGTTCTTGGATAGGTTTTTACCTCGGGAGTTGAGGGAGGCAAAGGCGGCAGATTTCATTAAGTTGAAACAAAATGACATGACTGTCCAGGAGTATGTGTTAGAGCTCACTCGGCTATCTAAGTATGTGCCGAAAATGGTAGCCGACCAGCGGACCTGAGTAAGCAGATTTGTGAATGGAGTGTCAGACTCCTTGGTCAAAGAATGCAGGACTGCCATGTTGCACCGGGACATAGACTTCCCACGCTTGGTAATATTTGCTCAACAGATGGAAGGAGAATAGGTGAAAGAAAAAGAGAGAGAGGCTAAGAGGGCCAGGATTGGAGACGTAGAGTTCTTCCATCAGAGGTCGGGTACCGGGTATCACTCACACCACTATCAAAGATCAGCAGCCCCAGCACCTTCGACAGCCAGTACTCCGTATAAGCCCAGAGTAAGGGATATTACGTACCCATTATGTGTGAGCTGTGGAAATCACCACTTGGGAGTATATATGAATGGTTTGGATGTTTGTTTTTGGTGCGGCAAGGTAGGTCATAAGCACCGAGATTGCGCAGCGGCTAAGCGAGGCAAGAGTAGATTCTCGGCCACCTCTTTAGCAGTTTCGATAGCCCACTCGTTTCAGCAGGGTTCTTCCTCTAACCCAGGAGGCGGACATCATTAAAACCACTCTTATGCAGTAATAGCCTATCAGGATAAGGGCAAGGCGCCAGTAGTGTCCACAGGTATGTTGTGAATCTTGTGTTGTCCCCTTATATGTTGCCAACCTTAGTACTGAATAAGAAGCTATGTTGTGATTGTGAAAAGAGATTGTTGATGTGTAATGTGAGTAGCTATTAGTATAAGGCTTGTGGTGAAGGTCATAAGTGAAAGAGGAGTAAAGAATTAGTAATTCAGCCTGACATGAAGTAAGATTTGGGAGCCTTAGGACGATGGCTTTAAGCTAAGGAGGAGATTGTGAGTATGTGAAGTAAGTCGGACATTGAGAATGCTCATAAAGGGATTTCAACCTTAGCAGTTGCAGTAAGTCGATCTCTAATAAGTTCAAATAACCTCCCTTATATCTCAGTTAGAGTTAAGTTATGTCTATTCCTATGTGCAGATCCCCAAGGTCTAGAAGTAACCATTTTAGTCAGTTAAGCCAGTTTTGCCCTATGAGTCCTTATTGCTTAATTTCATGTTATGAATCAGTTGTGTGTGTTAATCCATGTTTTCTTACGTGTTCGTATTGAACTCAGTCTTTGGAGGTTGTTTGTTAACTCAGTAGAGTCAGATTATCTCATGTATGTGCTCAGTCCTAGATGTCGGGGATGACTCGTGCTTATGAAATCCTTACTCTCAGTTAGATTAGATATTGTGAATCCTGAGTTAGTATCGGAAGGCGATTTGAGAATGAAGGTTTAGTCCATGTTAGTTCTGTGCCAGATAAAAGGGGGAAATAATTTTCTTCTGGTGTTTTTTCTAGTCATATGCTGGTTTCAAGTTCTTTGGCCTCCCTTGAGTCATGGTGTGCATGTTAGGTGTGAATATACAGAGTTGGTGTATCAGGTTGGTCTGGAATCAGATACTCCGTTGGTGTTTAGCTGTGATTGATTGGTATTTAGATATCGTCTTCGTCTCTATCTTTTCAGTATGTTCAGCCAACATTCGACGATGAATGGTCCCAAGGGCGAGATATTGTAACACCCCAAAATTTTCCAAGTATAAAATTCAGAATTTGGAATGTGCTTAGCAGAAAAAACTGCAACATTGCCTCAGCACGAGTCAATATACGAGTCGTAGGTCGATTATAGGGGTCATAGGAAGACCCATGGTTCAAATCAGATAAGTCTTTTCCCAACCACGAGTCCCCAACACGAGCCGTAGTACGTGGATACAACCCGTGTCCAGAAGTTGTGACAAGTCTTTCGAGTTATCATGTGGATGACTGTACGGGTAATGGTATGACTCGTAGGACAGAGTTACGAGTCATGGTACGACACGTAGGTTGTAGCAACGAATCGTGATGAGGAGTTGTGATTATGTCATATTTGGTATGGGTGGATGGTACCACTACTGACAGTATGACCCGTAGGAGAGTACTATGAGTCGTGGTATGCGAGTCGTGGCCAGATTCAAAAGATTGAGAGGTGGTGAGGTGACCACGAGTCATTACTTCGTGGTACGACTCGTGGTATGAGTCGTGGTCGGGGGCAGAGCAGTTTTTCAAGGTTTTTCATTAATGGCATTTTCGTAATTTGTAAGCCTTAGATTCCTAAACAACGTTGTTTTGGGCTCTATCTTGCACGATTTTAAGGGCCTTTCATGCCTAAACCCCCATTCTCTCAACTCTCCTTCTTCCTCCTCTCTTCTCCAAATTTTAGGGTTTCATTAAGGTGTTCTTCAAGCTTCAAGGAGGATTATCAAGTGGGATTTTCG
>JACEIK010004283.1:110361-131093 GCA_018107945.1 Datura stramonium
ACTCTTTTATGTTGAGTTTCAGATGACTAGACAGCATGGTGGCCTTGTCGGCCCGCATAGGTTCCTTGTTATGAGTATGTTTCTGGTTAGCTGTTGTTACTTGCACAGGTGGCTATAGGCCCAGTAGGCCGGAGGCTATATTTATAGCCATTATATAGCCCCTTGTTTCCAGAAATCAGAAATAGAGCCAGCCAGGCACCAGATGTTCTTAGGCCCGCCAGTTAGTAGTCTAGGTCCTACTAGGGCACCAGGTGCCAGTCATACCCCCCAAGGCGGGGCGTGACAGCTATATAGCCCTTTGATTCCGTGAATCAGAGTTAGAGCCAGCCAGGCACTAGAAGTTCTTAGGATCAGTAGTCTAGCAGTTCAGGTTCTAGTAGGGCACCAGGTGCCAGTCATACCCCCAAGGCGGGACGTGACATGTTGAAAGACTATGATGTGAATATATTGTACCATCCGGGGAATGCCAATGTTGTAGTCGATGCCCTCAGCTGTAAATCCATGGGGAGTTTAGTACACCTAAAGCTAGAATAACGGGAGCTGGCCTAAGAACTACAACAGTTAGCCAGTTTGGCCGTCCGTATATTAGATTCGGGAGACGATGGAGTAGAAATTTAGAATACGACAGTATCATCATTGGTTGTTGAAGTGAAATAATGGCATTACGAAGACCCTAACCTGGTTCAACTTAGAGATAAGGCTCAGCGAGGGAATGTAGCAGATTTCAAAGTTTAATGAAGACGGAGTTTTGAGATATAGGGAACCTCTCTGTGTTCCGGACGCTGCAGGACTTCGCCAGCAATTTATGGGCGAGGTGCATTACTCCTGTTACTCTCTTCATTGGGGTTCAACAAAGATGTATCATGATATAAAAGAAAATTACTAGTGGCCGGGAATGAAAAAAGAGATAGCAGAATTTGTAGCTCAATTTCCTAATTGCCAATAGGTGAAAGCTGAACATCAAAAACCTGGCAGACTGACTCAGTAGATTGCAGTGCCTATGTGGAAATAGGAGGCAATCAATATGGACTTTGTAACAGGGTTATCTTGTACCAGGAATAAATTTTATTCTATTTGGGTAATTGTTGACAGGTTGATGAAATCAACTCATTTTCTGCCAATAAGGGCTACCTTCTCAGCTGAAGATTATGTTGAACTGTATATTAGAGAGATAGTCTGATTGCATGGTGTTCTGCTATCAATTATTTCTGATAGAGGGGCGCAGTTTACAACTAAATTTTGGCAATCCTTCTAGAAGGGTCTGGGGAAACAGGTTAACCTGAATACAACCTTCCATCCCCAAACTGACGGGCAGGCAGAACGTACAATTTAGACGCTCGAGGATATGTTACGGGCGTGTGTGCTAGATTTTTGGGGCAACTAGGATGAAAACATTCCACTTATTGAGTTTTCCTACAATAACACTTATCACTCGGCAATCTAGATTGCAGCTTATGAAGCCTTATATGGGCGGAAGTGTAGATCTCCAGTTGGATGGTTCGAAGTTGGAAAATCAGAGTTAATTGGACCAGAGATAATCCAACAGTCATAGGAGAAAGTAAAGCTCATCAGAGAAAACCTGTTGACAACTCAAAGCAGCCAGAAATCTTACGCTGATGTACGGCGTAGGAACTTGGAGTTCAATGTGGGAGACTAGGTATTTCTGAAGGTTTTCCCGATGAAGGGCGTGATGACATTTGGTAAAAAGGGCAAGCTCAGCCCAAGGCTTATTGGGTCGTATCGAGTACTCCAAAGAATAGGCCAGGTTGCATACGAGCTAGATTTTCCTTTAGAATTGGAATCCCTTCACCCGGTCTTTCATGTGTCGATGCTACGAAAGTTCATAGAGGATCCATCACGAGTTGTGCCAGTTGAGGATGTCCAAGTCACTTAGGAATTAGCCTATGAAGAGGTTCCAGTAGCTATATTGGATCGACAGTCCATAGGTTAAGGACTAAGGATGTTGCCTCTATTAAAGTACTGTGGAGGAACAAGAACAGAGAAGAGATGACCTGGGAAGCTGAGGGCGACATGAAATCCATATATCCTCATTTGTTTCAGACTTAGCCAGGCCATGCAATTAAGGTACTTTTATCGATTCAATTGTTGTTTTATGGTTTATGTCATATATATTTAGTGTACTTGGACCCCTCCTTGTTGTGAAATGGTTGCTATAATATTGTATAAAGTACCTATGTTGAACTTTTATGCATTTCAGGATTTTCAGATAGTCCATATTACAGCGGAGACTCTGCCGAAATTTTTCTAGAATAAGTGGTTAAAAAGAGTTAAGGTTCTTGTAAGATGAAGTTAACATTCGAGGATGAATGTTCCTCAAAGGGTAGGATGTTACACCCCGTATGTTTTTAATGTTCAGACGGCTTGTTCGAATGTTGGTTAAGAGTTTTAAAGTACAATACGTATGAGAAAGGGCCCGGAGAAAGGTCGAACGAGTAGGGAATCAGGATTTCAAAGTAGTAGGCCAGATAAGCTACCAGAAAGGGCAACGTGTCACGAAACATGCTCCTCCGTGATGGGCTCCATGACACGGCCCTGAATTGGCACGACAGGGTCTGTGCCATGGACCCCTATCCACTACCTCAAATATATATGTTCCACCCTTTGATTTCATTTCATTTTTTTTATATAAACGACTAGAGAGGAGAGAACATAAGGAATTCAAGTAAATTTCCTCCATTTACGCTTTGAAACGCTACCCGAATTCGAATTAACTTTGGGTATTGAAGTTTAAGGCTGCAGGGAG
This sequence comes from Datura stramonium, assembly GCA_018107945.1. NCBI lineage: Eukaryota > Viridiplantae > Streptophyta > Magnoliopsida > Solanales > Solanaceae > Datura > Datura stramonium. The sequence goes on from JACEIK010004283.1 coordinate 113,126, forward strand.
CATTGCTATGGAGTTATTTTCATGAAATTCGCCTGACAAATTGCAACCCCGCTGAGCCCAAGTCGTTGGAATTGCTCCAAACTAATTTCTATACGATCATAGGATTCAAGTAAGCATTTCTCCTTTCTGGACATTCAAGAAATTACGAGTTTTCGACCATGTTCCGACAAGTTGAAATATAGTTAATATTTATATATAAAGTTATCATTTTTGCTAAATTTAGTACTGAAACTAGTCATATTCCCCCAGTAATACGATTGCAGTTGAGAAGAGCAGTTGAATACGAACTGAAACTCACCAGTTAATTAGTAATCGGCGAACGAGGTATGTTAAGGCAGTTTCTTTCGACAAGTAGTTTCTTTAGCATGATAACTAAGTTTGAATCCCAGTAAGAATACCAAAAGCATGTCTATTGTGATTAGTTCTTGTTATTAGCTGAAACTCATATTCCATGTTGAGTTGGTATGGATTATGCCTGTATAGCCTTCATGACCGACCCCAGGGTTATTAGCTTTGTTGATGCCCGCCAGGGGCGAGATGACGTCGCTCTACAGAGCGGTATTCCATCCACAAGGGACGAAGATGGGGTCCCAAGTCCACATATGTTGTGGTTGGCTCTATACACCCCCGTTGAGTGTGGTTCCCGGGGTGCAGATATTAGGAGTCCACTATCTTAGATAGAGCTACAGTCAGGGGCCGAGCGGGCTCAGTTGCAAACCTAGGGGACCGGCAGGACGATTATAACTATTAGTTGACCCAGTGCAACCTTAATAGGGGTATATAGACTGAAGTGTACTAATCAGGGCTTATGGGGGCCCAGGTGGGTTATACATTGCTGGTTGTACCTTCCGGCTTATGGGGGCCAAGTAAGGTTTTTGTTTTGTTTAATTATTTATAAATTAGATAGTAAGAAGTTCCATTACTCAAGTATGACCTCTATCCCTTCATTTCAATTATGTTCAGTTCCATCTCTTTATTTCAGTCATTTACAGTTATCGCCTTATATGTTCAGTACATAGTGTACTGACGCCCTTTCTTGGGCGCTGCATTACTTTTCTGCAGGTGCGGATAGACGAGGAGCTTGTCCTGCTTAGCCTCCATGATTGTTAGAAAGGTCGGCTCCTTTCCTCCAAATCTTTTAAACTGAAGTTTTACCCTTTATTTTTGATTGTACAACTTTTGGGTAGGCTGGGGCCGTGTCCCGACCATCATATTATTCCTAGAGGCTTGCAAATTATTTTTACTTCCCTGTGGTTAGCTGTTGATGGTTGTGTGGGGTCCATATGTGTTTCAGCTTATGTATTGGCCATGTGGGGCCTTGGTTGGTTGTTAGTTAGCGGCCTTATCGGCCATACTTTATCTTAGCATTGGGTTTACCCTACAGTCATGACTAGATATCATGGTGCTCTTTTCAGACCACATAGGATTCCCTGTTATTGCCTGTTTCTGGTTAGCTGTTTTCCTTTATAGCTAGCTATAAGGCCTTGTCGGTCGGTGGTTGAATTTACAGCCGTTGTTTCCTTGATTTGGGGAGTAAGCCTGCACCAGGAGTGCACAGGCCTAGTTAACTCAGATCAGATCCTAGTGGGGCACCATGAGTCAGTCATGCCTCCTAAGGTGGGGCGTGACATTACAGTTGAAGTTTGATAGATTGATTATGCTAGGATTGATTCTTCGTGAAAGGTTTTTTTATATTTACCTATGTTAATTGCTTATTTGTTAGATTGATCACCTTTCGAATAAATCTATTGTATTTTGGTTAAACTCGAGAGAGTGAACTAAAAGGGTTAAAACTAAATATAAAATAGGAACTCGAAGATCCTTTGGCCTATCGGTTGAAGGTTAGAAGTTGTTGATGAGGATAGGAATATACCCTTCTACTCTGTTTAGTTGATATACAATAGCCACAACCGTCGTCTCATGTTTCTCCTACGACCATAGGGATTTATGCGTTAAAGTTCATGGGATAATTCTTGAATGCTTGAGAGATTAGCAAAAAATGGGATAGTAACTTGCAACTAGAAACCTTAAGGAAGAATAAATCTAGTTAATCAATTCTTGAAAACTCAACGTGAAACGAAAGTGCCATTTCCCTAGAATTTCATCATCATTTGAAGTACAAACATGTTTTTAAAAATTTTAATTTATTAGTTAATTTACATTTCAAGTTCTAGTAGTTTAATCTTCAAACCATTCCCTATTTATATATGTGTTTATTAGAATAGTGAAATAAAGAGTTAACCTTAAATGATTAATTTGTCAAGTCACTAAGAGATTGATAATCGGGCATCACTGTCCTATATTACTTGAAGATCACGTGCGCTTGGGCAACATCAATTGTGTAAATCACCTAGTTTGGTTAAGGATGCTACGTTTGAAACCACAATTCTTTAGTCATTTCCTGTTATATGCGAGTATCCAAAGGTGTTTCCAGATGATCTACCAAGAGTCCCTCCCGAGCGGGATATTGACTTTAGTATTGACCTTCTCCCTGATACGCAGCCTATATTTATTACTTATAGAATGGCTCCAGCCGAGCTAAAGGAGTTGAAAGAGAAATTGAAGGATCTCCTAGATAGGGTTTCACCCGGTCTAGTAAATTCCCATAGGGTGCCCCAATTCTCTTTGTTCAGAAGAAGGATGGTTCCCATCGGATGTGCATTGATTATATGCAGTTGAACAAGGTCACAATAAAGAATAAATATCCCCTCCCTAGGATTAATGACCTATTTTACCAGCTTCAAGGTGCTAAATGATTTTCTAAGATAGACCTCAGATCCGGTTATCACAAGCTCAGAATTAGGGAGAGTGACATCTCAAAGATAGTCTTCAGGACTCTGTACGGTCACTATGAGTTCGTAGTTATGTCTTTTGGACTAATGAATGCTCTTGCAACTTTTATGGATTTGATGAACAGGGTTTTCAAGTAGTATTTGAATATTTTCATGAATATCTTTATAGATGATATTATCATATACTCTCAGAGCGAGGAAGAGCATGCTGCTCATTTGAGGATTGTGTTGCAGACTCTCAAGGATCGCAAGTTATTTGCTAAATTCAGTAAGTGTGAGTTTTGGATGAACTCAGTAGCATTTTTGGGTCATTTAGTGTCTATAAAGGGTGTGTAATTGGACTCTCAAAAGATAGAAGTGGTGAAGAATTGTCCTACACCTATCAATCCTACAGATATTAGGAGCTTTCTAGGTTTAGCTGGCTACTACAGGAGGTTCATAGAGGGATTTTAATCCATTCCAGCACTATTGACTATGTTGACCCAGAAGAAGGTCAAATTTCAGTGACCTGATACTTGTGAGAAGAGTTTTCAAAAGTTAAAGACTCGATTCACTTTAGCCCCAGTACTGACCCTACCGGAAGGCACAAATGGCTTTGTTGTGTATTATGATGCCTCTAGGGTTGTTCTAGGTTGTGTGTTGGTGTAGCGTGGTAAGATCATTGCATATGCCTCTAAACATCTTAAGACTCATGAGAAGAATTATCTGATGCATGAGCTAGAGTTGGCAGTTGTGGTATTTTCTTTTACGATTTGGAGGCACTATTTGTTTGGGGTACACATGGATGTGTTCATGGATCACAAGAGCCTTCAATACGTGTTTACTCAGAAGGATCTGAATTTGTGGCAAAGGAGATGGCTAGAGCTTCTCAAGGACTATGACATGAGTGTCCTTTATCATCTAAACAAGGCCAATGTAGTGGCGGATGCTCTTAGTAGGCTGTCCATGGAGAGTGTGTCTCATGTAGAGCATGAAAGAAAGTAGTTGGTGAAGGATGTCCATAAGCTTGCTTGTTTAGGGGTTCACCTTACAGACTCGATGGATTATGGTGTTATTGCACAGAATGGGTCAGAGTCTTCACTGGTGACTGAGATTAAAGCAAGGTAAGATGAGGATCCTATCCTAGTGAAGCTAAAGGAAGCTGTTCAAAATCAAAAAGTGGAGGTTTTCTCCTAAGGGGGAGATGGTGTACTTCGATATCAAGGTCAGTTGTGTGTGTTAGATGTAGATGACTTAAGAGAGCGGATGTTGAGCGAGGCTCATGGCTCTCGGTACTCCATTCATCCAGGTACCACCAATATATACTGTGATCTATGGAAAGTCTATTGTTGGAATGGCATGAAGAAGTACATAGCAGAGTTTGTGGCTAAGTGCTCGAATTGACAATAGGTGAAGGTCGAGTATCAGAGACCTTGAGGTATGCTTCAGGACATCAACATTCCTGCTTGGAAGTGGGAAGAGATCAATTGATTTCAAGGGTAGTTGGGAATATTACTTTCCTCTCACTGAGTTTGCCTACAATAACAGTAATCACTCCTGCATTCGATGGCTCTGTTTGAGGCTCTTTATGGGTGGAGGTTTAGGTCACCTATTGGATGGTTTGAGGTAGGTGAGGCTATGTTGATAAAACCTGATTTCGTTCATGAGGTGATGGAGAAATTCAACTCATTAGAGAGAGGCTGAACACAACTCAGAGTCGTCAGAAATCTTATATGGATGTTAGGCAGAGAGAGCTTGAGTTTGAAGTCAATGATTGGGTGTTTATGAAGGTGTCTCCCAGGAAGGGAGTGATGAGATTTGGTAAGAAAGGGAAGCTTAGTCCCTGATATGTTGGACCTTATAGTATTTTCAAGCGAGATGGCAAAGTGGCATATGAGTTGGAGCTACCGCCAGAGCTAGCTTCGGTGCATCCAATTTTCCACGTATCTCTGTTGAAGAAGTACATTGGTGACACAACCTTATTTGTTGCGGTAGAAAGCATTAGTGTGAAGGATAGCCTTACTTATGAGGAGATGCCGGTTGAGATCCTTGATCATTAAGTTCATAAGTTGAGGAAAAATAAAATAGCTTCAGTGAAATTTTTGTGGAGAAATCATCTTGTTGAGGAAGTTGCGTAGGAAGACGAAGTAGATGTGATGGCTAAATACTCACATCTTTTCCCTTCCGGCTTAGCTCCAACATAAGGTACCCGTCTCCCTCTTAGTACTTTATTCAGTTTCATGCCAAGTCCATGTCTATTTAATCCTTTCATATGATAGCATGCATGTATGTTTCATACAGTCAGTTCAGTCATGTATCCCAATCCGGAGTCAGTCACTCAAATTAGACGAGTCGTGTAGATCTTAGGGACTTTTGGGGTGTTACATTATCTCCCCCTTGTAACATTAATCCTCGAATGTATATTAAACATATTGGAAGGCTGGGGAAAGAGCTGCAATCCAAAAATTGAACAATCAAAGTTGAAAACTAACAGAGTGACTGACTCCAGACTGATATACATGACCGAACTGAATTCATGAAACATACATGCATGCTATGACATGAAGGAAACTTAAGGACGTGAACTTGACATGAAACTGAATAGAGTACTAAGGAGGAAACTGATACCTCATGCTGGAACTTAGCCGGAAGGAAAAAGATGTGGGTATCTAGCCATCATATCTGATTCGGCTTCCCACGTAGCTCCCTCAACAAGCTGATTTCTCCATAAAACCTTCACTGAAGCTACTTCCTTGTTCCTTAACTTTCGTACCTGACGATCAAGGATTTGAACCGGAACCTCCTCATAAGTAAGGTTATCCCTCACACCACCAACGCACTTCTTTTGTAGAGATACATGGAAAATTGGGTACAACGAAGCTAACTCTACAGGTATTTCTAACTCAATGCCACCTTACCAACTCCACTCAAAATCCTACAAGGAAGAACATATCAGAGACTAAGCATCCCTTTCTTACCAAACCTCATAACTCCCTTCATGGGAGACACCTTCGGAAACAACAATCATCGACCTTAAACTTAAGCTCTCTCCACCTCACATCCGTATAAGATTTCTATTCTAATGGATCTGAGTTGTCTTCAGCCTCTCCCTAATAAGTTGAACTTTCTCCATGGCCTCTTGAACTGAATTTGGCCCTATCAAAATAACCTCACCTACCTCAAACCATTCAATAGGTGACCTACACCTCCGCCCATAAAGAGCTTCAAATGGAGCCATCTGAATGCTGGAGTCATAACTGTTATTGTCGGCAAACTCGATGAGAGGCAAGTGATCATCGCAACTACCTTTGAGATCAGTCACGCATGCTCTCAACATGTCTTCAAGAGTTTAAATGATTCGCTCGGCCTGACCATCTACTTGCAGGTGAAAAGTTGTGCTAAGCTTCACCTGGGTACTAAGGCCCTTCTAAAACAACCTCCAAAATTGAGAGGTGAACTGAGCACCCCTATTTGAGATGATGGAAAAAGGAACTCCATGAAACTGAACCAACTTTCAAATGTACATTCTAGCATAATCCTCAACTGAATAAGTAGTTTTGACCGGTAAGAAATGAGTTGCTTTGGTCAACCTATCCACAATCACCCATATAGAGTAATACTATCGGCGTTTATGAGGAAAGCCTATGATGAAGTCCATATTTAACTCTTCCCACATCTAAGTATAATGCTGATGTCCTAAAGCATCCCTCCGGGTCTCTGATGCTCGACCTTCACACTCGGCCTGACCATCTATTTGCAGGTGAAAAGTTGTGCTAAGCTTCACCTAGGTACTAAGGCCCTTCTGAAACAACCTCCAAAATTGAAAGGTGAACTGAGCACCCCTATCTGAGATGATGGAAAAAGGAACTCCATGAAACTGAACCAACTCTCAAATGTACATTCTAGCATAATCCTCAACTAAATCGGTAGTTTTGATCGGTAAGAAATGACTTGATTTGGTCAACCTGTCCACAATCACCAATATAGAGTCATACTGTTGGTGTGTATGAGGAAAGCCTATGATGAAGTCCATCTTGATCTCTTCCCACTTCTAAGTAGAATGTTGATGTCCTGAAGCATACCTCCGAGTCTCTAATGCTCGACCTTCACCTGTTGGCAATTCGGGCACTTAGCAACAAACTCCATTATGTCCTTTTTCATGTCATTCCACTGATAGACTTCCCATAGATCACGGTATATCTAGGTGGCACCTGGATGGATAGAGTACCGAGATCCATGAGCCTCGCTCAATATTTGATCTCTCAACTCACCTATAGCTGGATCACACAACCGACCCTAATATCGGAGTACACTAACTCCCCCTTGGGAGAAAATGTAATGCCCGAAAAACCCTAAGATCAGAACTGAGAGTTGAAATTAAAAAAATGGTATTTTCTGCAACAGGGCTCAAAACGAGTCATCCAATCAACCGTCGTTTACCTAACGTGTCTTTAAGTGACTCTTCATTTTTCTAACGAGTAGGCAAATCACCCATGATTTTTAAAGATAGGAATATCCTCAAATGAGTCAGCAAATGACTAGTCATTTGCCTAACAAGTCATTAAGTGACTCATCGTCTGCTAACGAGTCGGAAAATCACCCGTCATTTGTAAAGATAGGAATATCCCCTAATGAGTCAGCAAACAACTCGTCATTTGCCTAGCGAGTCATTAAGTGACCCGTGGTTTGATTATCACTAGAAAATTCCAGTGTCACGGACTAAGCAAATGACTCGTCATTTTCCTAATGAGTCATTAAGTGACCCGTGGTTTGAGAAGCTATGGGAAATTCCAGTGTACTTCACATATTAAGCAAATGACTCATCATTTTCCTAATGAGTTGGCAAATGACCCATGATTTGCCTAACGACTCGTCGTTTCTTGTTGTATGAGATTTTCTATCGAACCATTAAGGGAATTTTCGTAATTTCAAGGATTTTAAGTCCTAAACTACATCATTTTAAGATCAAGTTAGTAGGGTTTTAAGAGTGTTAAACCTATTCTAAGTCTTACCATTCCAAGCATGCAAATTAGAGCTCTTCCTTAGAGGTCAAGCTTGGAGAATTTCTCCAATTTCTCTCCAATTCCCTTTGGGCTATAAAGGAAGTGTGAGAATTAGATCCCTTCACGTATGTAGGGTTATGAATGGGTGAATTTTTTTCACACCACTTCCCAATATCTCTCTAATCCATGAAATTCTATTGATAATTCTATGGGGTTTTATCCCAATTCTTATGAAATCCTTATGATCTAACTATGGGTTAACTCCTCTCATGTATAAATTCATGTTTTATGAATTATGGGCAGATTTTTCAACTATTTTGAATATAAATTTATATATTTGGATCTAAATCAAATCATGCCCAATTATGCATGTTTTTATGAAAAATAAGTTATGATTTCATTATGATCTTGATCCTCTTTAGCCCCCTATCATTTACGATTTACGATTTATGATAGGATTTCTCTTAAATGCTTATCATGAATTTATGAATATCAAGTATATAAATATTCTACAGGAATGCATGAACCTCATGATTTATGATTTATCATTATGGCCGACTTACGGGCCTTATTTCATGGCTAGTTCACGTATTTTCAAGCATTTTTATGATTATCATGATTTAAATAGCCCATGAATTTCATGTATGTTATCCTATGAGCACTATATATATTTTGGGAGTAGTATTTAACACTGAGTAGGTTCGAGGACCAGGTTTTTCCTCAAATCTAAGAACTACGTGCCACCAAAGGTCACGATGGGACCTCCCTTGAGACTGTACCCCTTTGCCCCAAATGGGCCTTTCTTGAGTGATATCACGCCCTTTCATGGTTCTACCCTTGGCAAGGTACGAAAACCCTCCCTACTAGGGGTTTACAGGTGGGGCTCCATGTGTGCTCATATAGGGTATGTTGGTTAGAAGAATCTCCCACTGCTCCTCATGATTTATGTATGATTATGGTTATATACTTTGGCTCAAGTCATGTTTAATAAAGATTTTCTCTCGTGAGTATAATTATAAATGATTTACAAATGTTTTTGAAAACCTGAGCCTTATGTTGCATTAAGATATTTATGTTATGATCATGTTTTTCTACTCTTATGAACTTTTATGTATTTTAATGTCCATTTTACTTACCTTTCATACTCGGTACATTCCACATACTGACCGCATACTCTAGGTTGTATCGTCTCATGATACAGGTCCGAGGGATCTTTCTCAGTTGCATCCTTAACCCCTGCCATCCCACTCAGACCTATCCAACTAACATCGATGAGTCCTCATCCTTCGAGGACGTTCAATATTCGTTGTTGTTATGTCTTTCTTCCATTTCAGACTTGTCGGGTTAGTTGGGGGTATTGTCCCATCAACCCATCAGATATGTTAAAGGCTTTCAGACTGTTCGTAGTAATCATCTTGTCATGTATGATGTGAATTTTGGTTCTAATGTTATGTTATTCCTAGACTTCTGCTATAACTATTATGTTAATTCTTCCGCCTTTATTGATTGAGTTAGATGTATGTTCATGCCATGGGTCGACTTAGAGTCTCTCGGGGCTCCTTGTCTCATGTATCGATTCGGTCCTATGTTCGTGTCTTGATAGAAAACCTCCACCTTCTGATTGAACACATACAAAAGAATATTGTGGTCTATGAAACACATCCACATGTACCCTATACAAGTAGTGTCTCCAAATCTTCAAAGAAAACACTACATCTGCCAATTCTAGGTCATGCACCGGATAATTCGTCTCATTAGTCTTAAGTTATATAGAGGAATATGCAATGACCTTACCATGTTGCATCAACACATAACCAACACCAACCCTAAAGGCATCACAATACACAACAAAGCCATCTATGCCCTCTGGTAGGGTCAATACTCGGGCTGAAGTGAGTCGAATCTTTAACTCCTGAAAACTCTTCTCACACATATCTAACCACTGGAATTTGATCTTTTTCTAGGTCAACATAGTCAACAACTATCTAATGGATGAAAATCTCTCTATGAACCTCATATAATATCCATCTAAACCCAAAAAGCTCCTAATATCTATAGGACTAATAGGTCTACGCTAATTTTTCACCTCTTCTACCTTTTGGGAGTCCACCAGCACACCCTCACTAGATATTATATGGCCCAAGAATGCTACTGAGTTCATCCAAAACTCACACTTGCTGAATTTAGCAAACAAATGGCAATCCTTGAGATTCTACAACACAATCCTCAAATGAGCAACTTGATCCTCCTCGCTCCAAGAGTATATGAGGATATCATCTATGAAGACAATCATGAACATATCAAAATACTTCTTGAACACCCTATTCATCAAGTCCATAAAGCTGCAGAAGCATTGGTTAGTCCAAAATACATAACTACAAACTCATAGTGACCATACTGAGTCTTGAAGGATGTCTTCGGAATGTCACTCTCCTTAACTTTGAGTTTATAATAGCCAGATCTGAGGTCTATCTTTGAAAGAATTTAGCACCCTAAAAATGGCCAAATAGGTTATCAATGCTGGGGAGGGGATACTTATTCTAGATTATGACCTTGTTCAACTGTCGATAATCAATGCACATTCTAAGGTAACCATCCTTCTTCTGAACAAAAAGAACAGGGGCACCCTATGGGGACTTACTAGGCCTGATGAAACCCTTATCTGCGAAGTCCTTCAACTATTAATCCAACTCTTTTAGCTCGGTTTAAGCCAATCTATAGGAGGAACGGATATAGATTGCATATCAGGATGAAGGTCAATACAGAAGTCAATCTCCCACTCAAGAGCGACTCCTAGTAAATCATTTGGGAACACCTCTGGATACTCACATACAACAGGAACTGACTGAAAATTCGGGGTCTCAGACATAGCATCCCCGACCTGAACTAGATGGTACACACAATATTTGGAGATCATCCTTCTAGCCTTGAGATAGGAAACAAAGTGACCTACATGTACTACTAAAATACCCTTCCACTCGAACTGGTTTACTTGAAAATCAAAACTCTACCGTATGGGTTCTACAATCAACAAAAGCATAACAAGCATGTAACCAATCCATACTGAATATAACATCGAAGTCGGCCATATCTAACTCTACTAAATTAGCTGAGGTGACTTTCTGAAGAATCGTGGCAGGGAAATTTCTATATACCCATCGAGCTAAAACTAACTCACCTACAGGAGTAGAGATTGAGAAGGGTTTTGATATGATTTCGGGATTTACTTCAAAACTAACAACAACATAAGGAGTCACGAAAGATAATGTAGACCCTAGGTCTAACAATGTATAGACATCAAGATTGAATACTCGTAACATACCAATGACCACATCAGGAGAGACCTTCTGCTCTTGACGAGATGATAGTGTATAGAACTTGTTCTTGCATTGTCCATCCCTTGCACTAGAAGAGGCACCCTGTTGAGATGGGTGAGCTGCTGAGCTGGTGGATAGGGTACGTACCCCACCATTGCCCTATCTGGCTAAAGGGAAATCCCTAAGTCTGTTTCCAGGTTGGTTACACCCAAAACAAGCATATAAAACAACTAAACATTGCACAGGGTGGTTTCTACCACACCTCGCATAGCTGGAAAAGTGCTCTCCCCTGCCATGCTCTCATGGCCTCTAGATCTTGATGTTCTACCCCTTTGGTCACGTCTGGCTCTGGACGGATCACTGGCTAATAATGGAGCTATAGTGGACGATCTCTGGTAGGTCTGAGGGCAATGTCCATCACTGGACCTCTATTGGAACTGTCCATAGCTCCTTGTCCTAGCCCTCTTGGCCTCCCTCTCCTTCTCCTTCATCCATTGTGCCCCTACTACAAGGTGTGTATAATTAGTCTAGATATATCTATATCATTAATCAGCATGGTGATCTTCCACTCTTTGACCAAGGAATATGCCACCCCATTCATGAACCTACTCATACGAGCCCTCAGATCAGCAACCATCTCTGATGAATACTTGGACAACCGATTAAACTCCAAGGTACACTCCTGGAAAGTCATGTTTTTCTACATCAGATTGATGAACTCAGCTTCCTTTACCCCTCTCAACTCTATAGGAAAGAATCTATCCAAGGAAGCAGTAACAAACTCATCCCAACCCACGAGAACCGCTCTAACTCCCCTTCTGTCCTTTCGTTGACGGAACCATAAATAAGCAACCCCTTTAAGTTGATAGGAGGCTAAGTATGCACTCTCCTCCCTAGTCACCCTTATAATCTGGTTGATCTTCTAAACCTCCTTTAGAAACTTATTGGGTCCTCATCCACCTTCGATCCAAGAAACTCAAGTGGGTTCATCCTGAGGAAGTCTTGCACTCTCGCCGCTACTGCATTCCTATTCTGGGGAACATGGGTCACTATCTGCTAGTTGACCTGAGAGATCATTGCCTATGCTAACGTCTGAAATGCCACCCTGAACACGATATGAGTAACCTACTCGGGAAAGGGATTCGCTGGAGCTGGTTGATGCCCATCTTCATTGCCATTTCCATGGCCATTGCCGTTGATATTTCTTCTGTTGACTTGGCATGGAGGAATATTTTTGCAAACACATATAGCATGAGTTAGAGGAATAGAGAGATGTACTTCATCACGTGATACAAATCATAAAAGAAGAAAAATTTCCTAAAACGTCTCATAGCCTCTTCCCCATAAGTGTGGCGTGCTTCACACCAAGGAAAAAACTCCACTTAACGCAGCTTTCAGACACCCTAGGGTATACCTAAACCTTTGCTATAATACAAAGTTTGTCACAACTTGAGCATGGACTCCGGACCGAGACACAAGATGTAGAACCATGAATGGCTCTGAGTTAACCTATGGTACATACATGCCTGAAAAGAGCATAACTTAGAAGAAATAAAGTTTGAGCATGATATAAGCGAAAGATTGCGTATCATAAGGGCAAAAGCATAAACACAACTCAAGAATGCTGAATTGTCTATACATGATAGCCTGAAAGCCTCTACTACTATAAAAAGTTGATGCGACAACACCCCAAACTAGCTCACTAGGTCTGAAGCTGAAAGACATAAAACAACACAAGCAAAGCTGATGTCCTCGGATGATGAGGACTCGCCACAGGTAGAGACTGGACTGAATCAGAGTGGAAAGGTACTAACATCGGGGTTGAGTCGACCCGAACTTATATCATAAGATGATATAGCATAGAGTATATAGTTAGTACTTTGATATGAGTATGTAAGATTAGTAAAACATGCTAGTAAAACTATATAAAAGAGATCGTGAGAGAAAAATAGTATAAAACGTGAGTTTCTAATCATAAAATAAACATGAGGTCTCAAGCCATTTCAAAATTATCATACAAAGTAGATCATGACTGAATTCATAAGTAAAAGCCTCATAAAGCATAGTTTGAAAAAGATCATCATAAGTCACAAAATCTTGAGTCGTGAACATATATATATATAACCTAATGAATAATGAGAGATTCTTATAACCGACATACCCCATGTGAGCATGCATGGAGCCCAACCTATAAATCCCTAGTTGGGACGGTGTCCGTACCTTGCCATGGGTAGAAACATGAAAAGGTTGATATCACTCATGGGTGGCCCATTCGGACATGAGAGACACTCTTGTGGAGGAACCCATCATGGCTACATTGTCATGTAATTTTGACACCAAGGTGCGTTGGGACTCCGGTATACTCGGTGTTAAATACTACTCCAAAAACTTATATATGCACTGCTAATATCAAAATCATGAAACATACTTAAAGTACATGGGCTAGTTGAAATCATGAGATTCATAAACATGCTTGAGATACGTGAACTAGCCATAAAATAGGCCCGTGAGTCGGCCATGATCATAAACTTGATATTCATAAAAGCCATGCATACTATAGGAAATCATAATAATCTAAAATTCATAAATTCATGAAGGGTTCTTGTGGAAATCATGCATTGTAATCATAAAACATAATTTACTTCATCATACTTGAAATCATGGACTCATAAGCTTAATTTTGTAAATCATGCATAATAGGGAATAATTTATCATAAACTTTAAAACATGAATTGATAATTGAAATGAGAGTAAAATCTTCCCAAATAATATTAAATCATTAATGGAAACATGAGAAAATTGAACCCACAAACATAGCATGGATATTTGCATGGAATTGGGTTAAATACACTTTATTAGAGACTTAAATTCATGATTTAGAGAAGAAATTGGGCATGAGGGTGGAAGAAACCCCCCATTCATGGCCCTACACACCTGGGTATTTTGATTTTCAACCTTATCTTGGAAGTCCAAGAAGATTGAGAGAGAATTTTATGAGGAACCCGAACTTGATCTTGGAAGAGGATTTGATCTTCTAATGAGAGTGTTAGGAGTAGAATAAGGGCTTAGGATGAATAAAACCCTTAATAAACTCTTTAGAACGCTTAAAGCGACGTAGTTTATGATTCAGGAACTTAAGAAATTAGAAAAACACCCTTAATGAACCAACTTGAAAAATGCCTCTGCTAGACCCAATGACCTATTTGATGATCCATCAGGTCATGTAACGGGTCGTTGTCTGACCAATCGCCACTGGAGAAAAAACCCAAACTCTGATCTTCACTTCACCCAAAGAGTCATTTAGTGAGTCGATGGGCACTTGATGACTTGTTCCTGTATTCGTTAAGTACACTGGACTCAACCTTTTCTCCAACACTGTACACTTAGCAGGCCACTCAACCATACGTCAAGTGACTTAATGGGTCACCTGAGAGTCATTTTATGACCTGGTGCAAATTTTCTTGTTTTCTTTATTTTAGTCCTCGGGTTTGATCTTAGGGACTTTTGGGGTGTCACAGATGTTGGGCATATTCTTATGCCCAATAGCTATACTTTTACCAATCTTTTATCATGTTTTGATATGATTATCCTTATAAAATACATGGTTTCATGAATGTGTGTGAAAACAGCTAACAAATTTTTTTATATGATTTTGGTAGGTAACATATGGAAAAATACTCAAAATAGTGCAAGATGTGGAGAAAGAAGAATTTGAGGAAAATTTGGCTTGGTGAAATGGCTGAAGTGGCATGCCAGAGCATAAACTTTAGAGAAACGGTGTTCATGTTGGTGCTATGGCTGAAGTAGGGCGCCAGACCTCAAACTTTAGAAGAAATTTTGACCAATACCATGGCATAATGTTATACCCCGAGAACCCAGGGATCAGACTTGGGAGTCAAAACAAAGAAAAACTAAAAATTCGCATTAGGTTGCAGGATGACTCGTGAGGTGGGTCGTGAGTTGTGACCACAAGTCGAGATGTGACTCATGGTCAGTAAGCTGATCAAGCTTAGGTTTAGGAGGCCATGGGCCTAATTACGAGAACCTCACGACTCGTGAGGTCACCGGTGGTCTACATTGGAGGCTTGATCAAGGTTTTGGGGCTGTAGCGGTCACGGTTGGTGACCCCAAGTCGTGGTCAGCCACCACAATTCGTGGGTCCCTCGTGGGGTCCCCCTAAGTGTCTTGGGTAGTGAACTTCACGAGTCCTAGCCACGAGTCGTTCCCCTTGGCAACAATTCGTGAAGTCCCTCGTTAGGGGCCTGGCAGTGTTTTTCCTACGTTTTAATAAGGGTGTTTTCATAATTCCTAAGTTCCTAAAGCCTACTACGTCGTTTGGTGTATTTTTATGAGTGTGATAAGATGGGTTAAGACCCTAATGCATACCCATTCCTATGCAAGAGATTTTAGAGAGGTTTTAGGAAGATTCAAGTTCTTCTCCTCCAAATTATCATTAATTTCTTTGTGGGTTTTCAAGAAACTCCAGAATCAGTCCATTCCCAAATATGTAGGGTTTAGAATTGGTGAATCCTTTCGCACCCATGCCCACATTTCGATTAAATCATGAATTCTCCTATTCAAGTTCTATGGGGTTTTACCCAAAAGCATGAACATGTGATTTCTCTCTTTATGGGTATGATTTAATTGAGTTTTAATTACTAAATTATGAATGATGTGCAGGACTTATATTATTTTCTTTAAAATCATGTTTCAATCTTTTTAAATATAAAATGTCCATTGATGAATGTTCGTGAAAGTTATGATTTATGATGAATATATAATATTTTGAGGTCATTGATGATGGAAAAGAATGATTTCAAGTTACCCATGTTTATGAGTAAATTTTTGAATGAATTGAGTATGTTAAAGTATTGAACAATGCCCATATGTTGAAGAATGATTTACAATTTACGAAAAGAATTACATGATTTATGGATTTATGATGTCGGCCGATGAAAAGGGTCTTTGATTCTTTGCTAAGTATGTTTTAAAGGAGATCAATGATGATAAATGTTATATTTTATCCAATGAATCTTAATGCATGACGTTATTGATTTACGTATGAGCCTATATGCATGTTTTTGGGAGTCGTGTCTAGCACCAAGCAGCCCCGTGTTTAAAGGTCTACGTCAATGTCTCATAACCGCGTTCCACCAGGGGTTTCTAATGACATATTGTATTGATAACGATCCCGTCAAATGTGATATCACGCCTAATGCACGACCCTCGCCTGGGAAGCCAGGGTCGGCTCTGCCCACTTGAGTGAGATAGTTGGGGCATCATGAAAGGCTCTACCATGATCGTGTAAATTATGATAAGTCATCCCAGTGTTCCTCATGATTTAAGAATGTTTATGATTATGTTATTGCTCAAGTTATGTTTTGATGAAGTTTACTTGGCGATTATGATTATAAACGCTTTATGAATGACTTGAAAGCCTTGAGCCTTATGTTTCCTTACGAAGTTTATGATACAAGCATGAAGTCCTTCTCCTATGTTTATTTATGAGTGTATTTTACTTTAATGTCCATTTTACTTACCTTGCATACTCGGTACATTCCACGAACTGACCGCATACTTTCTGTATTGTATCATTGCATGATACAGGGTCCAAATCTCAGGCTCCTCCTCATCCTTAGTCCATCTAAGTTCTCGCTCTCAGATTATTGGTGAGTCCTCATGTTCCAAGGGAAATTTGATAGACTTTTTTGTTATCTTATGTTTCAGTATTGGTCGGGTTAGTTGGGGATGTTTTCCCATCAACCCACTGTATGTAGTAGAGGCGTTCAGACAATATAAAGTACTCGGCTTATGTGTATGTCTAGTACTTTCAGATGTTATGCTATGTTTACATTCCTGCTTTGTTTTATGCTAAGATTCTGCTTTATTAAATGAGATTAGTTGTATGCATGTGCCATGGGTCGACTTGGGGTCTCTCGGGGTTCCTGTTCCCATGTCTATGATCCGGATGTACGTTTGGGTCATCAAAAACTTGGTATCATAGCCTTTGATGTGTCCTAGGGAGTCTGAAAGCCGCGTTAAGTAGAGTATTTTTCATTGGTGTGAAGCGCGCCACACTTATGAAAAAGAGGCTACTAGATGCTTAGGAAATGTTTCCTTCTTTCATATTCTATGTCATGCGAAGAAAAGTCTCTCCGTCCTTCTATTTCGTGTGATTCGCGATTGCAGAATTATGGCTCCTAGAAAAATGAAAGAAAGGAGGAATGGAAATGATGAAGGCTACGGAGGTGGCAATGAACATGGGCATCAACAAGCCCCACATGTTCAGGAGCCCCAGGCACCCGAGCCAGCTTCCCACATTGTGTTTCAAGCGGCTATTCAGATGTTGGCGCAGGCCTTGACCGCTCAGGTCAACCAGCAGGCTATTGCACAGGTCCCATAGAATGGCAATGTAGCTCCGGCTCGGATCAGAGATTTCTTGAGGATGAACACTCCTGAGTTCACGGGATCAAAGGTGGACGAGGATGCACACGAGTTCATTGAAGGGATCTTGAAGATCACTTAGGCTATGGGGCTGACAAATTTGGAGTGTGTTGACTTGGCCTCTTATCCGCTAAAAGAGATCGCTCATATTTGGTACAAGAAATTGAAGGATAGAAGGGCAGCCGGAGCGGGCCTTATGAGCTAGGATGAGCTCCACATGGACTTTCTCAACAGGTTCTTTCCTTGGGAGATGAAGGAGTTGAAATGTTACACCCCGTAAATTCTCAACATGTAGATGGCCTATTCGCATGTTAGTTAAGAGTTTTTGAATGCCATACATGCTAGGAAAAGGCCCGGGAAAAGACCAGATAAGAAATCCGTCGAACCATCGCGGAAGGAGCTGGGGCAGAGCCCCTCCATGATGGCAACGTGC
>JACEIK010004284.1:0-12951 GCA_018107945.1 Datura stramonium
TAAGGTTCACGCATTTATCCTACGCTTTTGGTTGTTAATTAGCCTATCAGTCTGCCTCTCTCAACTTCCGCTGCAGTGAGGGCTTAGGCCGCTGCCGCAGTTATGTGTCCGCTGTAGCTACCCATCCAGCCAGTACATCAAATAATAATGTCTACTTGCTATCTCACAGTACCACACTATCTTCCTTTCAAACCCGCCATACTATCATCCATAGCCCACAAAGTCAATTTAGGACAAGACAATCAAACGCAGTTATGACTTACTATCTCAAGTACACACAAAGGTCATCAAAATAATATGAGGGAGTCAATTTCCCCAATAGTAAAGTACATGTACATACTTGACCTTATAACACAAAATGCCATAAGATACCATACCTGAACTGGAATGCCATAAACGTTCTTCCACACCTGTTCTTCACTTCAAACCCGATTCATGCCGATATATCATATATCACACTGGTATATCAATTACCTTTCTATATCGGCAGTCATATGTATATCAAACATACCCGCATAATATCTATCTCACAATCATATTATCGGTGATATGCCGGGTACACACCTCTGTCATATCACTGTACACACATTCCAGAGGGTCTTATGCTTCCCCTTCTAGTCATGACCTGCAATGGACTCTAGAAATCCATGTACTATACACCCAACCGTATGTACATTCATCATCATACCGGTCTGTGTACTCACTCGTACTCCCAACCGCATGGTCCTTTAGCCATACTTGTATGTGTACTCTCTTATACCGCTTGCCCAGATGCTTACCTCGGAAACGAGCCACTCGTGTATCCAATCCTTATTCGAAATCTAATTCTAGTAACCTGTTCATATGAGTTCCTTAACTTCGGCCATGGGCCTCTCATTTACCATCATATCGATAACTTTCCTTTTGTATTATCCGTCATCTCAGTCACCCATTCATTCAATGCCAATTTGCCCCTCAATCTCGGGATGCATAATGCAACACAATACGTAACAAATCACCATACGACACCATAAGTACCATAACATGAATTTAAATCAACCTCATGTCCGAACAATAACAATAGCATTCAGTTCAACACGTCATTAGATTTCCAGCTTGGCCCGCTCACTGGTTTGGGCTCCGTTGCAGCGGCATGTCACGACCTGAGTCTATACCCTAGTCGAGACACAGTACTTGGTGCCACAAGTGACCCTAAGCTAACTCATGGTCTAACATTTGTATTGATATACTAAGTAACATAAGTGGAAGCTTTTAAAAGAAATGTTTATAAATCAATACTGCTGAAAGTGTAAACCATCACTTAAAACAATTCTAAACAACTGTGTCTGAAAGACACTACTAGCTGATGAGTTGTTGGTACAGGCTCCCAGCTTACTCTAAAGTCTGATTGAATAGAAATTAACTGAAAAGCAAATAACGTCCTCAGAAGATGAGGACTCACCAAATGGACTGTTGCTTCTAGAATCGTCGAGAGGAACTACTGATGATGTTGGGGCTGAGAACTTGCGCCTATATCATAATACGATACAACATTGCGTCAGTACTTTGAATGTACCAAGTAAGGGAGATATATAATAAGCATGGAAGATAAACAACTGAATTGAAATAACATGAAATGACCAACTGATACTAAATACTGATAAACTGAGTTATAACTGATATGATCAATAATGACCCTGACTGGTGGTCAATAAATGTCCTAGAAATGAGTGACTGAATTGAGCTAAACTGAGCTGAACTGACTAAACTTAAACTGACTAGTGAGAGAGTCTATAACCGACATATAACCACGTAAGCTAAACGTGGAGTCCGATGTATACACCCCATCGGAGAAAGCCCACAGTACCTTGCCAGGGTATAGTGGCTGGCTGGGTGATCACAAAGCTGGGGCTTGTTGGGCCAATAACCTACGGTGACAACGTAGTTTTGGGAACTTGGGTGCGCTGGAACCCGGGTCCGCTCGGTGCTTACTACTCCCACTGAATAGTCCTAACTTGACTACGAAGCTGATAACTCGAAGTTGGGGTCCTAGACTAAGTCAGGAATACTTATATGGAAGTACCCTGAGAGTCTATTGGACTAGATTATTGTAAACTAATGTTCTAAGACTGGACAAAGCTGCTTATCTGGAAGCGTTGTAACCGTTTGAAGAACAAACTAATAACTGAAAGTACTAGTTCTAAGACTGGTTAGAGCTGCTTATCTTAAAGCGTCGTGACCGTCTAATGAACAAACTAATAACTGATAACTGAAAACTGGAACTGGGAGGTGTTACTAACACCTCAAGAGACTAACTATAATCAAACTGATCAACTGACATTTTTGTAAGGAACTGGAATTTCTGAGTACTGATTGAGGCTAAAAAATCAATAATTCTACTCTTGATCAAGCAACTGTACTATCCTGGTAATTTCAAGAACAATCGGAATCAAGCAACACTCTTATTTAGAACATGCTGAAATACTAAATTCACTGTATTCAAGAAACTAGGGCTAAAACCACATAATTTCATGAAAAGAGATAATAACCAAAAGTATAGCTAACAAAATCCCTAATTATTCATGAAAATCATAACAGGAAGAAATCCATAATTTACTAACAAATGAACCCTAACGGTAAACCTCAGAGCTAGAACTGATGAGCATATCAGAAGAGTTTTGGGGCACAAGAGAAGGACAATTCTCTTGTTGAATTCTCACATACATGGTGTAGAAATATTGGAAAAAACCCTTGAGAAATCTGAGAAGAAAAAATCAAAACCCTTGCTCCGCTTTGTGCTTCCTGACTGAGTTTCTATGTTCTGACTTGGGAGAATGAGAGGAATGAAGAGGGAACGTCTATTACTTCCCTAAATCTCCTGAATATAACCAAAAACACCATAGTTTAGGGATTAAAAGGTGGGAAGTTACAAAAATTTCCCTGAAAGAAAATATGAAAAACTACCCGACAGAGACCAATGGGTCACACAACGAGTCATTGGTTGATATCACGACTCGATGGGACCAGTCGTTGGTCCTGGGCCTAGAATTAGGGCTCACTTGAAACTGAAAGCAAATAGAACCACGACTCGTTGGATGAACCAATGGGTCGTTGGCACCTTTTGTTGTCACTGGCAGGAAAATTTGATCCCTCAGCTAACAAACGACACAACGACTTGTTGGTAGAACCAATGGGTTGTTGTGTCTGCTCATGGACAAAACTACCTGGATCTAAGATCAGGCGATGGGTGGAGACGATGACTCATTAGAAGTGGCAACGAGTCTTTGGTCCCACTCGTTGCTTCTGGGAGATATCTGGTAGATTTCTGAACTTAGGATGCAACGAACGACAGGACGACTCGTTACTCCTTCCAATGAGTCATCCTATGTCTCGTTTGCTCCCAGAGGGAAATTCTACAGAGTTGACAATGGCTCAGAAAACGGCCCATTAGAGGTGATAACGATCCATTGTCTGGGTCTTTCTATGATAAGATTTTCAGGTTTCCCTCGATTTTTCATGCAGGGTTTATGTTTGGTCTAGGAAATTTTTGGGGTATTACAATATCTCCCCCTTAGGATCATTCATCCTTGAATGAAGGCTAAAACTACTGGAACACTAGGAAAAAAGCTTCAATTCCCAGACTAAAACTATAAACTAATTTCTGAAAGAATGACTGACTTCAGACTGATTTAATCATACTAACTGAGTTAACGCAACTAGAGTGCACATTAAAAATCAGAATAGAGCTGATGAATGAGGAACTGATTAGAGTACTGAGGAGGAATTTAATACCTGATGTTGAAATTGAACTAGAAGGAAATAAATAAGGGTATTTAGCCATCATGTCTCCTTCTACCTCCCATGTGGCTTCCTCAACTAGCTGGTTCCTCCACAAGACTTTCACTAAAGATACTTTCTTGTTTCTCAGTTTACGAACTTGATGGTCTAGGATCTGAACTAGGACCTCTTCGTAAGAGAGACTATCATTCACTCGGACACTATCTAGTGGCACAACTGAGGTCGGATCACTGATGCACTTCTTCAACAGTGACACATGGAAGACTGGATGCACAGATGCTAACTCTGAAGGTAATTCTAACTCATAGGCCATATCGCCATAGACTTGTAATGAAGTCCATATTCACTTCTTACCACTTCCACGTGGGTATGCTAATATCTTGAGTCATATCCCCAGGTCTTTGCTGTGAAACCTTAACCTGCTTGAAGTTCGGGCACTTAGCCACAAATTTTGCAATATCTCTCTTCATGCCATTCCATCAGTAGATTTTTCGTAGATCATGGTCCATTTTGGTGGCACCTGGGTTCTTCCATAATTCTCTTTGGGCAATCAAGGAAGTTGTGAAATCAGGTCTCTTTAGGTATGTAAGGCTATGAATGGGTGCAGTAGTCCACACCCATGCCCAATTCCCTCTCAATTCATGATGTTCTAATTGATGATTCTATGGGGTTTTTACCCAATGTGTGAATTCTCTAAGTATATATCACGAGTATGATCTAAGCATGTTTTAAATATTGAATTATGATTAATAGGCAGATTTTAAAATATTTTAAATTATAAATTATGTTTTCAAGTTTTCTAAATTATGATGCCCATCCATGAAAGTCCATGAAAGTTGAGATCTATGAAGTATGTGTTCAGGTATGATGAGATGTTTATGAAGAAAGTATGATTTTGAAATACCCATGTTTATGTTCATGTTTTCAAAATGAATCAAGTGTATTTCAAGCATGTTAAGTAATGGGCAAGCCCATATCATCAAGTATGTTATGATTTCATGAATTAGCTTACCGCATGCTTTTGGAGTCAAGAATCCCAATTATGTTCAGCTTGTGGTATGGTTTGAGCCAAGGCTCCTCATGTTATGATTTCAGATTATGCATGTATGTTATTATTCATCTTCGTCAATAGAAGATGGCTAGCTTCATTGAAAATGATGGAGAGAAAATACATATTTTTGAGAGTAGTGTCTAGCATTGTGTAGGCTAAGGGTCAGTCAATCCTATGCCTCAAAACTACTCGCAAACGTTGGTATGTTCGAATTATCCGGGACCTCCCTTGTGAGCATTTCCCTACCCCCAAGGGGCCTTCAGCTTGATATCAATATCATGGTAGAGTCCTTATCCCTGTCAAATCTTTAGACGACTCTGCCCACATGAGTGTGATAGTCAGGACCACGTAAGCTCTATCGTGGTAATGTTGGTTATATGACGAGTCTCCCATTGTTCCTCACGATTTCAGTTATGCATGTACATCTGTCATGATATTATGTTTTTAGCAGGTTTGACCCAATGTTCAGTTTTGCTTATGATTATCAGTTTTCAGCTTTGGGTCATTCGATTCAGTTATAGTTTTCAGTTATGTTCAGATCATGATTTCAGAAAATAGCATGCAAGCCCTACTCTCAGAATCTTATCTTGATTATGTTTTATACTATGCATGTTTAATGATTTTACTTACTTAGAGATTTTACTTACCTTACATACTCGGTACATTCCACGTACTGACCGCATACTCTATACTGTATTGTTTCATTATACAGGCTCCGATATGCAGACTTAGTCCCGCCGATAGCCAGATTTCCAGCATTAGCGCTTCCCCATCAGAGTTGGTGAGTCCTCATCTTTCGAGGGCCTTTATATTTAGATATGTTTAGTATTTTCAATTTTCAGACTTTAGTGAGTTAGCTGAGGTCTTTTCCTATCAACTCATTAGTATTAGAGGCTTTTCGGACATAGTTTGTATTTATCTTTAGACTCATGTATGTATTCAAATGTTATGTTTGTTTAGACTTCCGCAATGTTAATCATGATGATCTTCCGTATTATTTGAATGATTTAGATGTTATGTTCATGTCATAGGTTGACTTGGAGCCTCTCAGGGTTCTTTGTCCCGTGTCTTGATCTGGGTCTATGTTCGGATCATGACAAACTTGGTATTAGAGCATTAAGTTTTAAAATGTCTAGGGTGTCCGAAAGTCACGTTAAGTAGAGTCTTTTTCATGGGTGTGAAGCGTGCCACACTTATGAAGAAGAGGCTACGAGACATTAGGAAATATTCCCTTCTTTCAATATCTAAGTCATGCGATGAAATGTCTCTCTATCCTTCTAACTCTTGCTATACGCATTTGCAGAATCATGCCTCCCTGTAGAGTTAATGAAAGGAGAAACAGAAATTGGAATGTCCATGAGAATGGCAATGGAGACGGGCACCAGAAAGCCCCACCATCCCATGAGGAGCATGTACCAGAGCTAGTGGCCCACGCTGAGTTTTGGGCAGCCATTCAGATGTTAGCTCAGGCCTTGACCGCCTAGGTCAATCAGCAGGCGATAGCGCATGTCCCTCAGAACGGGAATGCGGTGGTGGCAAGAGTTTGGGATTTTTGGGGGATGAACCCTCCTGTATTCCTTGGATCAAAGTTGGACGAGGATCCACATGATTTCATTGAGGAGATTCTAAAGATCACCCAGATTATGGGGGTGAATGGGGAGGAGTGCACCGATTTAGCCTCCTACCATTTGAAGGGGGTTGCACACATTTGGTTCAAATAATGGAAGGATAGTAGGGCAGTTGGAGTAGGCCCCATCAGTTATAATGAGTTTCATGTCGCTTTTCTGGATTGGTTCTTCCCTCGGGAGATGAGGGAGATCAAAGTAGTTGAGTTTGTGAATCTAAAGCAAGGGAAGATGATAGTTTAGGAGTATGCCCTAAAGTTCATTCATCTGTCCAAGTATGCACCTGAGATAGTGGCGGATCAGATAGCCCGAGTGAGCAGGTTTGTACATGGGATAGCAGACTACTTGGTCAGGGATTGCTGGACCGCGGTGCTCCTTCAGGACTTTGACTTTGCTTGGATAGTCCTGTACGCCCAGCAGATGGAGGCAGTGCAGATGAGTGAGCGGGAGAGAGAAGCCAAGAGGGTCAAGGCTGATAACTTCAGATTCTCCCAGCAGAGACCTAGTGGGCACCATCAGCAGTCCCACCAGAAATCTTCAGCCCCAGCGCCTTCGGCTATGAGTGTGCCATCCAGGTCTAGGCGCAATTAGAGGGGATGAGCATCAGGCTCGAGAGGTTAGAGTAGCAGACCCACAAAGATCATCCCTCCAGAGTGTAGTAGATGTGGCTGGAGACATACAGGGTAGTGTTTGGTGGGTACAGATGCGTGCTTCAGGTGCGGGAACCTGGACATATGCTTAGAGACTTTCCAGCACCCAGACAGGGTCATGATAGGGGCCGAGGCCTAGCTTCTAGTTCAGCAGCTCCACCAGCACGCCCAGCTCAGCAGGGGGCATCCACTAGTGCGGGTGGTGGACAACGCCAAAATAGATTATATGCCCTAGCATCCCGTTAGGAGCAGGTCTCCCCAGATGTAGTCACTGGTATGTTACGAGTATTCCACCATGATGTATATGTATTGTTAGATGTAGGGGCTACTTTGTCTTTTTTTGACGCCCTATGTTGTTGGTAGTTTCGGAGTCAGTCCTGAAATCTTATCAGAACCCTTCCCAGTCTCTATTCCATTTGGTGATTCAGTTATAGCTAGAGGGGTGTATAGAAATTTCCCTATCACAGTCCTTCAAAGAATCACCTCAGCAGATTTAGTAGAGTTAGCCATGACCAATTTTGATATTGTCCTCGACATAGATTTGTTGTTTGCATGTTATGCCTCAGTCAATTGTAGAACCCGTGTAGTAGAGTTCAGATTTCCGGGTGAACCAGTCTTAGAGTAGAAAGGTAGTTCAGTTGTGCTTGTAGGTCATTTCATTTCCTACCTTAAGGCCAGAAAGATGATTACTAAGGGTTGCGTGCACCATCTAGCTAGGGTTAAGGATACTACATCCAAAATCCCGACTATCCAATCACTTCCAGCAGTGTGTGAATATCCAGAAGTATTTCCAGATGATTTACTGGGAATATCTCCCGAGCGGGAGATTGATTTTGGTATTGACCTTCTTCCTGATACGTAGCCTATATCTATTCCTCCTTATAGAATAGCTCCATCTAAGCTAAAGGAGTTGAAGTATTAGTTGAAAGACCTCTTGGACAAGGGTTTCATCAAACCTAGAAAATCCCCATGGGGTGCACCAGTTCTCTTTGTCTGCAAGAAATATGGTTCTCTTCGTATGTGCATTGATTATCGGCAACTGAACAAGGTCACTATCAAGAATTGGTATCCTCTCCCCAAGATTGATGATGTTTTTGACCAGCTTCAGGGTGCTAAGTGCTTTTCAAAGATAGACCTCAGATCTGGATACCATCAGCTCAGGGTTCGGGAGAGTGACATTTTGAAAACAGCCTTCAAGACTCGGTATGGCCACTATGAGTTTGTAATTATGCCTTTTGGACTAACGAATGCTCCTGCAGCTTTTATGAATTTGATGAACTGGGTGTTCAAGCCATATTTGGACATGTTCGTAATTGTTTTCATAGATGACATCCTTATATACTCTCAGAGTGAGGAGGAGCATGCCGCTCATCTGAGGGTGGTGCTACAAACTCTTAAGGATCACCAGTTGTATGCTAAATTCAGTAAATATGAGTTTTGGTTGAACTCAGTGGCATTTTTGGGCCATGTGGTGTCAAGTGAGGGTGTATAGGTGGACTCTCAAAAGATAGAAGCGGTGAAGAATTAGCCTAGACCGGTGAATCCTTCGGATATCAAGAGTTTCTTAGGTTTAGCTTGTTATTATCAGAGATTTGTTGATGGGTTTTCATCTATTGCAGCACCATTGACCAAATTGACCTAGAATAAAGTAAAGTTTCAATGGTTGGAGGCTTGTGAGAAGAGCTTCCAAGAGTTGAAAGCTCGACTCACCTCAGCACCGGTGTTGACCCTACCCGAGGGTACCAATGGGTTTGTGGTATATCATGATGCTTTAAGGATCGACCTTGGTTTTGTACTCTTGCAGTATGGTAAAGTTATAGCCTATGCTTCCAAGTAGCTGCAAAATCCACGAAAAGAATTATCCGACTCATGATCTTGAATTGGCGGCGGTAGTATTTTCCTTGAAGATTTGGAGACACATGTACGACGTCCATGTAGATGTGTTTACGGACCACAAAAGCCTACAATATGTGTTTATCGAGAAGGATCTAAATCTACGTCAAAGGAGGTGGTTGGAGCTTCTTAAAGATTATGATATGAGTGTCCTTTACCATCCGGGCAAGGCTAATGTTGTAGCAGACGCTCTTAGTAGGCTTTCTGTGGAGAGTGTGTCCCATGTAGATGAGGGGAGGAAGGAGTTGGTGAAGGATGTGCATCGGCTTGCACGGTTGGGAGTTCATTTTGTTGACTCGACCGATGGTGGTGTTATTGTTCAGAAAGAATCAGAATCATCCTTGGTGACTAATGTAAAAGCTAGACAAGATGAGGATCCAATTTTGGTAAAGTTAAAGGAAGATGTTCAGAATTAGAAGGTGGAGGTTTTCTCCAAAGGAGGAGTTGGTGTTCTCCAATATCAGGGTTGTTTGTGTGTTCCGGATATTGATGATTTGAGAGATCTAATATTGCATGAGGCTCATGGTTCCAGATACTCTATACATTTCAGGTGCCACCAAGATGTACCATGACCTATGGGAAGTCTATAGGTGGAATGGCATTAAGAAAGACATAGCGGAGTTTGTGGCTAAGTGTCCGAATTGTCAACAAGTGAAGGTTGAGCACTAGAGACCAGGAGGTGTACTTTATGACATCATTATCCCTACTTGGAAGTGGGAGGATGTCAATATGGACTTCATCACAGGGTTGCCTCATACTCGTCGACAGTATGACTCCATTTGGGTGGTTGTGGACATGTTGACTAAAGCATCTCAATTCTTACCGATCAAAACTACCGATTCAGTGAAGGATTATGCTAAGTTGTACATTTGGGAGTTAGTTCAGTTGCATGGAGTTCCATTGTCCATCATATCAGATATATATACTCAATTTACCTTCCAATTTTGGAGATCGTTTCAAAAGGGACTTAGTACTCAGGTCAAGCTTAGAACAACATTTCACCCGCAAACAGATGGTCAGATAAAAAGGAATATGCCTTGGTTCGACTACCTATAATTTATCTACTTTAATTCACCATTCAGGGGCTTTGTAATAGATCTCCGACATCTGAGTTATGTGTTCTTCTTAGCTATTTGTTTGGGTACGAGGAGCCATACTTAAGTTGATATGTGTCCAATCTGTTCTGATGCCTTTTTTTAGAACTTAATTGTAAATGGAACCTCTCTGGAAGAGTTTCTTAGATACTTGGGCTCCACGCAATCCAGCTACTTCTTGAATATTTAACTTGGCATAAGCTTTAGCTACAACATAATTTCATCTGGCGAGACACGAATTAATCTCATTAGCCTTTCTATATTGACTCAAATGAGGTCAAGTTACACCTGGTATGAGATAACCTTATAACTGTATTCATGTCAGTTACTCCCCACTCCCTTGCAGGCACGACCATCTCCTATATTGGCCTGCTCAGTTCCTACTATCTTGTCTCCTTGAGCTGGTCACTAGAGCTTTGTGCTATGGTTCAATGATATTTTCTGTTCTTCCATGCCATCAGTAGGTCTCTCTTTTCGACCTGTTGTATTTTTATTAAATTCTAGGTGGGAGGAGTAACTGATATGTGCACCTTGGCCATAGTCTACTAACGAAGTCCTGTCACCTTTGGAACTCAGAGTCGATTTCTAGGTCTCATGACTCCGCCCCTTGTTATCTTGAGGGCTAATAACTTCCTATTGGGCCTTGTCTCTAAGTTGTACTAGGTTAGAGTCTCTGTGTCGGCACTCTCTTACCTTCTCAATTGGCGGGGATACCGCAACACACTAGGTTACAACCTTATCTCTTAACTGTCAGCCCGATGCTTAGTTTTCGACATTCGGTAGTGGTCCTATGCTCTATCAACCTAGAGGTGATTTTGGTTTCCCTCAAAGTTAGGTATTCGTGCCTTTCCCCTTGCTTTCATTAGGACGAACTCTGGGGTTCGTGGCTTCTGTCTCATACTGTCAAAGATATTGCTAACTAAATCTACCGACCTGTATTCCGTCTGACCAGCACTCGGGCCCATTTTGTTCATATGATCTATCCATCCTTCGATATTACAAACTAAGGCCATGACCACTATCTTGCAGATATGCTCTACCGTCATTAACACATTGTGTTGAAATCAGCCTATTTCTGACCCGAACCTTGGGCGGCTACTACCTCCAGACCTCTGGTGTCCATAATCTGATTGGCCAGTTTTTGCCCGCTTGTTCTTTCGCTCCATATCCCTCAATTTTTTTCCTCAATCTTCTAGGCATAGATAATCAGGCTGGAGAGGTTGATATCCTTAATTAGCATCATTGTCTTGCACTCTTTGAGGACCAGGTTCGACACCCCATTAACAAATTTCAGCATACGAGCCCTTGGCTCGGCCACCATCTCTGGAGCGTATTTGGACAACCTGGTGAACTCTAGAGAATCCTCTTCTACTATCTGATTTCCCTGTCTCAGATTCATTAACTCCGCTACTTTCGCCTCCCTAAGCTCTCGAGGGAAAAATCTGTCCAGGAAGGCTGTAGTGAACTCCTCTCATTCCACCAGTCCTGCTTCCACTGGCCTCCCCTCCTTCCACTGCTCGTACCAGACCTGGGCTACCCCTTTCAGCCAGTAGACATCCAAGTCGGCACTCTCTGAGGGACTGACACCCATAATTTGGGTGATCTTTTTAATCTCATTCACAAATCCTTGTGGGTCCTCTCCCACCATAGATCCATGAAAATCCGAAGGGTTCATCTTAGTGAAGTCCCGCACTCAGGCAATTGTTATGGAATCATTGTTGTTGATTGAAACCACCTACTGGTTCGCCTGGTTGGTAACAGTTTGCATGAGCAGCTGAATGGCCACCCTGAATTCTGCGGTAGACACCAAGTCGTCCTGAGGGTATGCTAGGGCTGGTAGGGCGGGTCGGTGAGTATTATCGGCCCTTCTTCCGTTACCACGTCGCGGAGGCATGATTCACTGAAACGAAATAGAACACGAGTTAGGAGAATGATTCTGGAACTAAATTTCAACGCACGATAAGGAGTATAAATAAAAGGAATTTTCCTAATAACATCTCGTAGCCTCCCCGTCATAAGTGTGGCGCGCTTCACACCTATGAAGAGGACTCTACTCGACAAAGCTTTATGACATCTGAGGATACTCTAAACCTAGTGCTCTGATACCAAGTTTGTCACGCCTCGAGCTTACACACTGGACGGAACATGGTACTTGGAGTCACAAGTAACCCCAAGTCAATCCCTGGTCTATCATACACTGGTATTCTGAGTAAACATATAAATATTCATAACTGAAGTTTAAAGCAAACATTCGAGAGAATAAAGCTGAATCATAATATTTGAAAATATGTGAACAAAGCTACAAGTTTGTAACCAAATCTGCGTCTGAAAGCCACCATAACTGATGAGTTGCGAGCTAACTCCAAATCTAAATAGAAGGAAGAAAAAATATAACTGAATTAAATAATCTCCATCCTCGAAGGATGAGGATTCACCAACTAGAATAGCTGAAGTCTTCGGTGAACGATCAGCTAGTAAGGCTGAGACTAAGATCCTGCAGTTGTATCATAAAATGATACAACATAAAAGTATGTGTCAGTACTTTGAATGCACTGAGTAAGTGAGAGAAACCATACATAAGAAATGAAATAACTGAATTGGAAAGACATGCAATGACTCACTGAAGCTACTGAACTAAATAACTGAAATAACTGAAACAGTCTAAAAGACCCTGTCTAATGGTCAAAGCATGCCCTAATGCTGAGATACTGAACTGAACTAATCTGAACTGAGTTAGAATAGTTGACTAGATGGAGAGTCAATAACCGACATATAACCACGTGAGCTAGACGTGGAGTCCGATGTATACACCCCATCGGTAGGACCCAATATACCTTGCCAGGGTATAAAGGCATGAACTG
>JACEIK010004284.1:39747-106995 GCA_018107945.1 Datura stramonium
TCGTTTATAATTCTCCTCGTATGAATTAAATAAATCAATATTGATATACTAGAATAGCCTTTATGAATATTTATAGACGTAGGGAATAAAATGACTTCGTTTACCCTTTTGTCTTTATGAAAATTAGAATCTTTCATATTGTTATGCAAGTTGATGGCTTGAATATTGTTAAAACTCTTGAAGAGTTTTCAATAGAGTAGATTATCTGCTTAAAGAAGTTGAAAGGAGAAACTTGCAGTATTCATTTGCACCTGAAATATCATATCTTTATGCAATTGATGCATTTATATATCTTGCTATAATTATGAGTCTGATATAGTTTCTCCTATATGGAGATATTGATATAAGATCAATTGTAAGCTCTGATATAAATGCATTTATTCTGACAAGTATTGTCAAGTTCTTGAATATACAGATCATTCATCTGATCGATAAAAATATTGTTCGATCCAAACATGTTATCTCTTTTCATAAAGGGCTACTGTCATAACATGTTATTTTACATGACAATCAAATCATACAAAAGATAACAACAGTTTATAAACCAAATCAGGAATGTACTTGACGTGATTCCGATAATATTGTATGACGATTATATAATATTATAGGTATAAAGATGCAACATTCATAGCCTAATTAAAGCGAGAATTCATAAAATGGAGATAGAACATAACACATTTCAGAATATTGTATAACGATTATATAATTCTATTAAAAGAACGAAGATGCAACAGGCGTAGCTCAATTAAAGGGATGATTCATAAAAGGAGGATTCATAAAACGAAATAGATGTACATTCATAGTGTAACTTGACAGCTCGCACACGTTCTTGCACAATTTGCTCATGCTTCTCACTATGCCAAGTCAGACTTACTACAGATTGCTAATGTAAGAAATTTTTTGTAATAAGAGAAAATTTGCTAAAAATTTTTTTTGTATTACAAAGAACTTGATTGATTTTGCTTGATGATTTACAAATGAAGACCCCACTATTTATATTAATTACATGGGGCTAGTGTATAAATATTAGTTATTACATAAATCACTTAATATTTACAAAATAAGTCTCGTCTCTAGAATTCTCTACATGGCTAGAGAGTTTCAAAGGTTTTCTTAGTAAATTCATAGGTTTTAGAATCTTCCAAAGGAAAACCTCCTATCTCTCTAGAACCTTCCCACAGTGCTTATCCTTAAACATATCAAATGACAAAATGTGTGTTAGGCAACATGATGACGTGGTATTTTATCACACTTAGCCCAATAAGACCCCCAATAAAAAGGCCCATTAGGGTTTCATAGACCTTTTTTTAACCCTATATGAGGTACACTTTGTCTTGTCTTGTGGTAATATCAAAAGACTAACAGATAAAAGTGTGGTGTTCAGGCAGCTGTTCTGTTGACGCCATCATCTTAAGGAAGGATAACACAGAGAAAGACCTAGATCATTCTACAATCCATCATGGATCAAATAGGTATACCATTCGATCTTATTAATCTTTGTCTATTTTATGTCGTGTTATCATGTTCGATCTTTTGATCTTTCTTTTCGTTGTTGAATCTCTAGATCTAACAGTTTGATCATAGATTTTGGCTCAAAGTTTAAATTTTTTTTTTGTAAATGAATTTACATGAGTGTTTGCTTATCAAGTTGATCTATTATTTTAACTTTAAACTTGAAGATATAAAATTTAAAGTTTGAAAAATAAATTTATGAGTTTTTCAAAAAAATTAATAATAAAAAATCTAGTTTTTATTCATAAAATTGCACCTGTGCATCAAAAGTAGCTTCAACTTTGATATCTTTTTGCAACTTCAACTTCAACTTCAACTTCAAACATTATTTTTTTTTCAATTCTCAAGGAACTCATCCCAAAAGCTTGCTCTATGGAGTGATGGTTATAAACTTTATTTACACCATGAGGTTGCGTGTTTGAAACTTGTCAACCCTTATTTCGATCACACTATTTTATTGTAGTTACTGTTTCTTTTTATTTTTTTATATTTTTTTATTATTTTTTTCTTTTCAAAATGCTTTGTCATACATCCTATAGTATTTTACCATGATTTCTTCACTTCCATTATTTCTTTTTCCATATGTTTTGATATGTTTTTCTTTGAATTGGAGATCTATCGAGAACAATCTCTCTACATCCTAAGATAGAGATAAAATCTGTATATACTTTATTCTCCCTATATTCACCAACTCATATCCAAGCATCCAATTTTATCTTTTTTTTTCTTTAAAACTTGTTTTTAGTACCTTTTTCTTTTTTACTTACATAAAAATTAAATGATTTTGGCCAGTAAAAACAATTGGAAAATTTTATGATTGACTTGAAAATCTATCTCATGGATTCGGAGAATAAAAAATTACTTATAAAATAAACCTTTATCAATAGCTATTACAAATTATTTGTTAAGTTGGTAGAACCCTTAAAGCCCATAAATCAATTTCCTTAGAAAAGAATATTAGCGATGAAAGAAATTCAAAAAGTAGAGCAATATTTATAGTAAAAGTCTTAAAATTTAAAAATCAAATGGTAATAGTAGAAGACAGAATGAATGGTAAATAAGTTATCATTTTTTTCCTAATTTACAAGTAAAAACTATTCCGGACAAGATAGATGGTCCTAAAATTCGCATATTTAAGATAGTTGGGAAGCGTCGATACAATGGCGGGTAAATTTCGAAAACCAATTTCCTTTCGATCCAAGAATTTCAATTTTCCAATTCGATTTCCCGCCCCCACCCCCGGAAGAAAGATAGAGAAAATCTATTTACTACGAAGACTGAGAAAATCCCAGAAACATCATATCTATTACAAGTAACCTTCCCCCCAATCTCTGCTGCTTGCTTTTTCTTTGAATCCGTGAAAACCCAGAAGGCAGAAGCAGTATAGAACTTTCCTTAATCTGCTATAATGGCTGTAGCTTCAGGTCCTGAGCAGAAGGAAGAGAAAGTGAAGAGCCCCATGAAGAAGGAAAAAGTCTCCGATGTGCAATCTGAAAAGGGTATTTCTTCCCCTGCCAAGCGCAACACTAGTCCCGGAATACGTCTTGTGCATGGTCGAATCTATGATTCTGTTAATGGCAAGTCATGCCATCAGGTAATTACTATCTCGACACTGATTAAAACGGACTGTGCTTTCGTATACCTTTTCGTTTGTGCTTACTTTTATTAGAAGGAAATTCAATAAAGAAATGGGATTTCAGTAACGTGTTCCAAATTAGGAAAACGCTGTATAAATTATTGCCAGTGCTGTTATAAGTTGACCTGACCTAATGGATTATTTGATTCCAAAAACTACCATTCGCGGGTTGATTCATGATGTAGAATCAGTGATTTTAGATTTTCTAAGTAGTTAAATGTACTGCCCTGTTGCTTCAAAAGAGTAGCAGGTTAGGTTGCCTCGATTTATGGATTATAAAGGGCTTCCTAGGTTTTGATTCAATAGCAAATGTAATGTAGCATGGGATGTGTAGTGGATGCATGTCATTATTTTATATTTTAGGTGGTGAATCAAGTTTTGTATTTCAATGGGGAATGGTAGAGGAGTGAGCCATTATCCACTGAGAAGGTGGAACACAACAGATCTTTTGTTTATGAAAAAGATACAGATTGCAATGTTTTTGATCCAATAGAAATGGGTTTGAACCCATGGCATATACACTAGGTCTGGTCCTGTTACTATGTGTGTGTTCTTTTGCAATTTAAGTTTACTCTCATGAAAAATAATTATCTTTTTCCTTAATCCTTAGTGATAATGTGCTTTTGCTTTGTTGCATTGATGTAGTATTAATTGTTCAAAATCAACATTACCTTTTCACATGCATTTCTTTCTGCAGTTGGATAGAAAAAGTATCTGCCAACATATTGCCGCTTTTGGATTTCTTAATTAATGAAGCGTGTTTCTTGGTTTGTCTGTAGTTTCTCAAGGAATTAATTTTCTGCACTAGGCACAAGATCATTGTAGAAATTAACACATGATTTCTTTTTAGTAAGCATAATGGAAAAACTACGTTCTTTTTCCTATGTTGGTTTCACAGGAGATGTAAAGTTCTTTCTTGATGAAAGAGTCTAAAACTGAACAATGGTTTGGATGGATTTCCTTATATTTTCAAGTAAAAGTTATTACTTGAATACTTTAATCTGGAAATTGTATTTGAAGCAAGACAAACCTACAGCACTAATTTGGCTAATTTGAACTGTCATTTGTATTGACATGCTGCTCCTGCACCACTTATTCTCCGTCACTTGCTGCATAGTATTGCAGATTAATCAACCTACCATTGTTCACCCTTTTGTTCTTTCAGCATCTATTGTACTAATTTCTACTGAGCTTCATGCAGTGCCGCCAAAAGACTAGGGACTATGCGGCTGGGTGTAAGAATATGCGAAATGATAAGCCTTGTCGAATTCATCTTTGTCACAAATGCCTATTAAACAGGTTAGAAACTTTCCATCTTCCTTTTTCTTAGAACCACTATTCTTCTTACCTTAAATGTGTACTTATGTTCTGTGGGCTTTTTAACTAGGTATGGTGAGAAGGCAGATGAAGTATCACTTTTGGAGGATTGGAAATGTCCAAAATGCAGAGGCATTTGTAACTGCAGTCTTTGCATGTGTGTTGCCTTCACTAGTTTGTTCTTAATGTTTTTTTCTTTTAAAAGTAGAAGTGGAGATGGTTTCTGCCACTTAATCTCGATTACTTACCGACTCAATTTTCAGGAAGAGACGGGGTTGCCAACCCACTGGTCCACTTGTGCACACAGCAAAGGCAACTGGATATTCTTCTGTTTCAGATATGCTGCAGACTACTGGGATTGATAATATTGATCAAATCAAAGCTCTGAAAGACATGAATTCCTCACGGAAAAAGATCAATGCTAACAACGTAATTTTGCTTTTATATTATTATGAAACTGATAACAGGAAGTATTTGTCTGCTTGTTTGCTCTGATACCTTGTTACTGAATATTGACAGGAGGAAAGCATAGTTTCTTCTGAAAATATCCAGAAGGAAAATTGTGTTGAAGAGGTGGCAGACATAAATGTGAATCCTTCTCGTTTGTCAAAAAATCCCAGTGATGAGCAATCTGCAGGATTTAAAAGGAAAAAGATTAATGACAAGCCTGATGACATGCTTTTGTCAAAGGAGAATAGTCTTCTTGGGAAAGAAAAACATAAAAGACTCAAGCAAGAAGGATCAACTGAAGTGAATGGAAAGATAAGCTGTCCGAATAAAAAGAGACCAGAGAATAATGTAGTGAATGACCTTGATGGTCCACATGATGGTGAAAAGAAAACCAAAACATTGATGCAAGTTCAGCCAGAATCAGAATTTGATAGCAAGAGAGATGCTGTTACATCAGCAGAAGAAACTCTATCAGAAGAGTCTCAAGAATTTAGAAAGAAAAGGGAAAGATCTGTCAAGGAAAGTTCTGTGAAAGATAAGATTATTGAAAATAATGATCCTTTTGCCTTGACTCCATTGCCCAAGGGCACTGGTGTGACAGCTGTTGGTGACATTGATTTACAGTCTGAAGATGTTGGGAATGCTTTACAATTTTTAGAGTTTTGTGTGGTTTTCGGGAAGGCAAGTAACTTAATGCCCATAAAATTCTAATATGGCATCTTGTTAAAAATATTTTACATGCATTGATGCTGTAATGTGGTCGAACACTAGTCATAGCACGTTACTAAGTTTCATGCTTTCTTACACGTAGGTGACTTTTTGTTTTTCCATAGTTCATTACTTCATTTTTGTCTCTCAATTTTGGAAATTGTTTCATGGGGTATGTCTGATGGCCTGCTGCTAAGCTGAACATTAGTTTTTCCCCGTATTTGTTTTTGAAAGTCTGTTTCTTTTTTAAGTATTCAGTTCCTTCTTATCAAGTTTGACTACCTTGATTTGTTGCCTGTGGCTCTTTTCTGTTTCTATATCCGTGGCATTTAGGAGGTCTACACAATTGTCTGATCAAAATTTGCATTTCTCCATTGTTCTTCTTCTTTCGACTTTTGATAGATATTTGACATCAAGAAGGGGCAACCAGAAGCTGTTCTTCGAGATATAATGCAGGGGAGAAGTTCGAGACGTGGAAAATGTTCTTTGACTATACAGTTTCTTAATAACTTACTATCTTTCTTAAAAGAGGAGGAAGGGGAAAGGTATGTCTTTTTCTTCAGATTTGCTTGAGGAATACATCTCTTGCATCTTCTAACATTTGCATATGAATTTATTTTCCAGATTGTCAGCAGAAACCTTGACAGAAGGAAAAAACTCATGGTATGCTGATATTAAAATGTTGATCCTAGAATCCCCCAGCGTTTCAAGAACCATGGGATTGGATTCTTTAGGAGATGATGTTGAAGAGTTTGAGAACTTCAATCCCTCAGTAAAGCTCAAGATATTAAATTTTATCTGCGATGAAATTCTTGAAACTGTGTAAGAATTATCCTGCTTTTCTCCTTTCCTCATTACATTTTCTGTTTTCTTTGTCTTTTTGTTGAAGTGAATTTATATATTTTTCTTTTCCAGAAAGTTAAGAGATTTTATTGATGATCAAAACTCAAAATTTGCTGAAAAGGCAAAAGAAGCAAAAGAAAAAGTTACTGCTGCAAAAGAGGAGGTATGGAAGATATAAAAAACTTAAGGACATTGTGCTTCAAGTTAAGAAAGCTAATATGTGAAATGTTATTACTTGTACAGGGAAAGCGCCTTAAGCAGAAAATGCAGGATGACATAGCCCAAGCCATTATTGCAAAGAATGGTGCTCCACTCTCAATATCAGAACATGAAGCAATTGTTTCTCAAGTTAAACGTGAAGCAGAAGTAGCTTATGCTTCTGTGATGGAGTCAAAGAATACTTATTCAAAGTGTATGTGCTTAGTTCTACATGCAAGTTTTAAGTTAATCTATTTTTCCATATGGCTTGTATCGATTTGCATATCTAATCAGTCATGTTGTTGGTGTTATGCAAGTACCTTGATGATACAGTGAGTAGGTTGTCAGCTGTTAACTTACATTCCATAATATAATGGCTAGTTTAAAAGATGGAAAATCCTACCTTTCTCACAATCATCAGACACCTGCTCCATGCAATCAGAGATGATAAAGAAAAGATCAGTACACCAAGCTCTGTCATGTAAATGGAAATGGAGCAAAATTACAGTAACATAGATTGCTATTTCCGCACCCAGGCTTTCACTTCATTCTTAAATGAAATTTCTGTATGAGATATGAGAAATACTTGTTTGTTCATGGTGTCTAGCCTATTGTAACTTCAATGATTATATTTGATCCTTTTCATATATTTGGGTTCTGACTATTTTTTTTTTGTTCTATAGATAATCAAAGATCTGAAGCTCTTAGGACGGAGCCTTTCTTTTCAGGCACTGATGGTAATGTTTATTGGAGACTAAAATGCTATGGCGACAAATCCATTCTTTTGAGTCAAGGTTGGTTTCAAGCATATGACAGTTTGCTTTGTTTTTGGTAACTGGCATTTAAATGACCTTCTCTATACCTATTCCATATGCCAGATATAGGAACTGGTGATACTGCTGCATCAGATGAAAAATGGTCTGCTTTTGAAGCTGAACAGAAAGAAATCATTGAGAAGCGCATTAATTTTTTAAGGTTGGTAATGCAAATACTATGCTTCATCAAACTGATAGAGATTTCCAAGACTGAGTTCCCATTTATTCTAGCTGGCAATTTAAAGATGCTGATTTTCAGGATTGACATGCTTTATGGCCTAGAATAAGAAAAACAAGTGCATTGACTGGTATTGATACCTTTATAGACTTATAAGACAATATTTGCTGTAATTGGTAGAGCAGGACAAACAGTATAAGAAATATCCCCTGACAATAAATCTCTTAATCTGTTCATACTGTCCACTTTAAATCTTCCCTGATTCCTTTGCAGAAAGTTATGTTTCTGAAGAATCCACCTGGTACTATTTTGACTTATCATAGAAAACAAAAGTTTCTCCTAGTTCTATTGCTTAGTCAATGTAAAAACACCTTTTATTTTCTTCTTCATTGTTCTGGAATAAGCAAACTGTAGTACTTGAATGTGGACCTAGTTATAAAATCATAGTCTTTCTGAGTTGATCCAGTTTATTGTATGTAGGTTTTACTAATCTTCACAATAAATCATTTTCTTCATTTGCAGGGTAAAGAGGGCTAGAACTCGCAAGGTCCTGCAGAAACTTCCATCTCAGAATAGTGAAGCTGCTGCTTAAAATCTTACTGATTTTTGACAACCACTTGGTAGAACTGAGGTACTAAATCCCTATATTCTTTAACATGTCAAGAGATGCATGGCTAGCTAAGATCAGCAGCCTTTATTAATATTTTACCTGCAGTTCCTTTGAGGAGTGTATTGGATATCAGCTTTGACTTATGAGTGGTCTTTTTACCTTATCTTTCAGTGAGTTGCAAATCCAGAGTACCAGACAGGAAGAGGGTGGAGGATGGAAGGAAGATTACATTTCAATATGTGCTGCTACCTTTTGGTTGTAACATTTTTTCAGTGACCTCTAGGAATACTGAATTGCAGCTGTATCTTAGCTTTGTCTGCAGTGTGCTTTATACATTCACTTTTGATGGTTTCTATTTGAACTTCATTTAATAATAACATGGTTTTATTATAACAAGCTTGTTCCTACTAGATGTGCACTGAGGTAATCTTAAATGGGTATATATCGAGTAAAAAGTTGAATGAACAAATTTCTAACATAAATTGTTGCAAATAAGCTAAGTTGCATTTGGCCATTTTATCAGCCACTTATTGGCAAGAATACGTATTTGCAGGGATAACATTTTTTTTTAAAAAAAATTACATCAGGGGTGGGGAAAGAAATAATATGAAAAAAATTATAAGGTGGGAAATTGAGACATTTCGTTGGACAACAAACGAGGTTCGATTTAATTTAATTTTTTTTTTTCGTTTAACATGTTGACAAAGGAAAAAAGTTTTGTGAAGAATCTTGATGGACAGCAACAAGGTTACATTTTTAATTTTTTTTTATATGATTCGTTGTATTTAAATTCCCCTAGTTGATTCCCCTAGTTGATCCCCCTAGTTGATCTTTCTTCTAAATTCAATTTAATCCTCTTTGCTCCTCAGAATGAGATGCTTTTTTTGCATTTCACTTAAACAAATAAAACAAAAAAGTTCAACATATAAAAAACAATCTCGTTGACTCATTCAACTAGATTCTCCTTGATTATTATTTATAATTATTTTTCGCTTAAGTAAAATAAATTAGATACAACTTAGAAAGAAAATTTTAAATAGAACCTCGTTGGCTTTCCAATGAGGTTCTACATAATACTTTAAATTACATTTCACTTAAGGAAAAAAAATTGAATTGAACTCGAGCGAAACCCTAACGAGTTCAACAATTTTTATTTTTTAAAATTAAACAAATAAAAAATACTAACCTTAAAAGTTAGAACTTAAAGTTATTTTTTTATAAATTTTGAATTTTTAAAAATATTTTTAATTTATTTCAATCATAATTTAATTTCCAATTTCATATAACTGACTATCTCAAATGTTTTTTTTGTTTTTTTAATTTAATTAGAAAATTATAAAAGTAGTATAAAGGAAATTCTTTTCTTAGAAAATAAATGAGTTTCTTTCTTATTTTTCCGTATTCGTTCATTACGTAATTAAAAAATATTATTTTAGAAATATTTATATATAATTTAGATAAATATTATGAAAATAAGGAGTGATGGAGATGGAGGCTACAGGAGGTGGGGGTGAAAATAAGGTACGGTGAAAAAAATGATATAAGTAATAAAATGCGACTTGCGTTAACTTGTTTTTGTTTAAAATGGGTGGTTTATCATTATTTTTAAATTTTAAGCAACTTATTTTTCTAAAAAGAAATATTTTCAAAATTTTTAACCAATCAAATAATAAATACTTAGAAAACTTTTTAAGGTTGAACACACTTCAAATGCAAAGGTAAATAAGAATTGTTATTGCACATTTTCAGTATACTAAACTGAGCACTTTTATTAGGACAAAAATAATTTAGGTTACGGTGATTATGGAAAACATCAAATATAGGGTTTCGACTCAAGAATGATCAGACATTATTAATCTATTTATACAAACACTTTCTCCAACTGCAACTATATATATTCCTCTTCTATTATTCACTAAATACCATCTTCCATACTACTAGATTCTTTCTCTGTCAAAGTTTGCTTTTTGTGAAATCAAATACAATGACAGCTGATTCCCAAAAAACAAAAAATTTCCAAGTACAGTCTGGTGTGACCAATCTTAATATATGAATTTGTTATCGCAATTGATATCACACTAATTATTCCAATATTCTATCTTCAAAATGATATTATAGTACTTCATGAACCCCAATTGCGAACTGAGGTGGTCTCATTGTCTGCCTCTCTTATTTTCTGTGTTAATCCGTTTTTTATTCATTTTCAGATTTTAAAAATTCTAATAATTGGAATCTTACTTTTTTCGATTCAAAACCCTAATCATAATTTTGAGTACTGTTATAATGATCCTTATGAATGTTAGCATATCCTGCTACCTCAATATCATTCTTCCGGAGCACTATAATACCTTGAAGATTCAAAGCTTGATTAGCAACAAGGACCTGCTCATTATCAACTGAAGTTGTCTCTTAGTTTTGTTGTTTTTAGTCTTTGTAATCTATTCTCAAGTGTAAATCTAATTCTTCATTTGTGAAGCTTGTGTTGGTGCTTTTACAAAGTCTTTCTTGTGTTTATTAGAAAAAGGTATCAACTAAAGGTAGTTGG
This sequence comes from Datura stramonium, assembly GCA_018107945.1. Classification (NCBI taxonomy): domain Eukaryota; kingdom Viridiplantae; phylum Streptophyta; class Magnoliopsida; order Solanales; family Solanaceae; genus Datura; species Datura stramonium. The sequence continues at coordinate 50,560 of JACEIK010004284.1, forward strand.
TTGTAGAGCTAGAGTTAGCTGTGATTACCAACTGGAGTTAGCTGGTTAGGTTGTTAGCAATAGAATTATTGCTTGAAGCCTTGTAATAGAGTTGTAAAGGGGGTTGGATTGAAAGTTCAACTTAAGTGAATTACAAGACCGTAATCAACGCTTGCTCGAGCATGAATGAAGTTGTTGAGAAATATGGGTTTATAATGCGTTTTACTCGAGTAGCGAGGTTTTTACGTAAACATCCCGTGTCATTTACCTTACCGTTTTAGCCGTCCGCATGATTATCTCTGCCGTGATGCAAAATATCTCGATTTTGGCTAAGAGCACTTACATGTGCTCAACAATTTATATATCACATGCCAATATAGGTCATAAATACATTTCCACCGTACCATATTTATCATCAAATAAAATGTATCAAAGATCCAATTAAAATGTTAAAAATATTTTGGGGTATTATAATTAATTAAAATTTACTCATCATAAAATCTGAATCTTTCTTCGTAAAAAGGCATAAAAGAACATCTCTGGCTCTTCAATCAAAACAACAAGATTGAATAAACCCCATCAATATTAGTGTAAATAACTCAAATCAAAAAAAAAAATTTGTTAGGACTTTGTGAAAACTATTTGAGAGTGGGTGACACCACAAACATCAGCCATATTATTATGGACGGCAACAGGGCAGGTTAGGGAGGAACAAGATTTGACCTATCTAGATTGTAATCCGCTCCGTCCTGTCTTATTTGGTGGTTTTAAAAAAATTATCCCGCCCCACTAAGTTCCATTCCGTTTATGTTATTTTTTTTTTCATTTAGCAACATGAATTTTTTTAAAATTTCTTACCATCTATAAAATGAAAGTTAATTGGATAAATATTTTATTGCAACGCTCAATTTTCATCCTTCAACTTTTTTTTTACAAAATAAATTATTCTAATTTGGTAAGTAAAATTTACTCTTGTTATAATTTATTTGGCTTGATTCGGAACACAAAGGTTCAACTAACTAATTACATAAAACTACTATAAATCATAATTGTTTACCATTCAAAATATGGTAAAATATTTGAAAAATTAAGGACTTTAAAATATTCTTTTAATATTTAAATAGTAACTACGACAAATAAATTAAAATGAAATAATGAGTATATAATTAATAGTAACTAAGACAAATAAATTAAAATGAAATAATGAGTATAAATTTTTATTGTAAAAGAACCAAAAACATACTTTAATAAGAAAATTCATTTCTCTCGCACTACGCTCAGCTACGATACCTCCCATCGTTTAAAATATTGACATGATATTGCGCAAGAAGGTCACATCCTGATATAAAACAGCTACCTAAGAACTTTAATTTTTCAGAAATTTGAGTCTTACCTTGCCCTACCCTAACCCATTAAAATTTTTTAGAAATAATATTTTTTCCTCGACCCGCCTCGCCTCGCCCTCCGCCCCGCCCCCAATTGCCACCCCTATATATTGTATATAACTTAAATCTAATTATTAGAATCTGATTATGGCTTATGACACGACCTTGAGAGCGAGTGAAACCAAAACCACACGTATGAGACGTCGTAATTAGTTGATAAATTGAATTAGGGTGAAAATATATGCGAAATTAAGATTTGAAGATTATCGATTTCTACGACGACTCCAAAGAAATATTTCAATAATAGCAAAATTTACAATTAAATATTTTTAATATTTTTATTTGTTTTTGAATTTCTTAATAAATATATATGATTTGGACAAAAATTATTGGGAGTTTATGTAAGTCCATAATCGATAATCTAAATCCCCCCAGGTTGAAAGTATAGCTATTCAATTGTTATGCCAAAGTTTTGTATATTTATGCAGCTAAATTGCTATCTAGTATTTACATGCAGAAGAGGACATGTATAGACCGATAGTGCACTCTTTTGCATATAAATACTGGGTTCGTTCCACTTATGCAGCACATTTCAGATTTAGAGAGTCGGATAAGCCATTGGTGTCAGCTATTTTTTATATGTCCTTTTAAAATATTTTGAATTATTCATTATTATGATTTATAATATTATTTTTTTATGCAATTTTTAAAATATAGATAAATTTTAAAGATTTATATCTGCTTAATTATTCAAAATTAAAAAATTTGACTTTTGGAAATCAAATGATTTCATATAAATTAAGAAATTTAATTTTGAAATTAAATAATTACATAAGTTGAAACAGAATAAGTAAAATTACATTTGTGATTTAGCATTTTTATTACATCAAATGTTGTGGTGTGTGTGAATTGCATGGTAAAAGATTCTTTGGGCATCTTGTCCATTGAGGTGGAAAGTAGCTACTCAAAAAGTGAGACCAGATAATGGGTATATACTTGACAAATTTTTTTTTTTAGTACTATGTATGCACGTTACTGTCAGAATGAAATTGACTGTCCTTTTCTTCTTTTAGAGCCCAAAAACTTGCTTCAATGGGCCCTAGGCCAACTAAGCCCACTTGTATAGAATTTTGTGTACAAATGAGCCAAAGCCACATTCAATCAACTACTATAAATATTGAGCTAGTACATTTAGCTTTTATCCACAAATAGTATAAAGATTCTTTTTTTCTTTCCACTTTGTTATTTAAAAAGCCAAATACAAATAACTTTGCTTTGTCTATTATTTGGAGATAACTTGATGTATTCATTAACTCTTAGAAGCTCCATGTTAACCTACATTGTGAATTGGTTTACGTGGTGTTACGATTTGTATTCGATGTCAAGTCGTCGCTCGAAGCCTTGTTGCATGCATATTGTCCGTAATGATGGTTAAGCCGCTTGAAACCCTTTTGTATATTGTTGTCGATATATAGATCGATTGATTGATTAAGGATTTATTTGTTTGACGGACATTAAACTATTCAGATATATTATATTCATACCGTGTCTCATTTGGAGCCTTATAAAGAGTTAAATCATTACGTTTTTATCACCTCAAGCGAGACTATATTTTTTTGCTCTAACTCCTTTTCCTTCCTCGGGTCCGCCCACCAAACAACATTTAATTTATATGTGTTACACATATGGCTAGCCCGATCACTGCCTACCCAAGCACCTAATAGGATAAAAATGTTTGAACCAAAGAAGGATGAAATGGCCCAACGAGACATAAAACATATTATACTCTATCTATCCTCTGCGCCATGAAACTTACTTTGCATACAATTGAGACAAAATTATGTGAGGTTAATCACCAATATGTCCAGAAAGAAGAAAGAAAGGGACCTACCTAGCTAGAATATATTTACACCCCACTCATAATGAAGTTAGTGATCTTGACATCTTCACATGGATTCATGGATGTCCACATGAATGAATTTACATATATATACACACAACAATAATTTTACTTGTCATTAGATTTCTTCTATGCACTGTCCCACTATTCCCCTAATTTCTCTTTCACCACAATCTTTCCAACCCATAATGAAAATAACACAACACTGTGGAATGCACCTTCATCATTTCTTTGAAAATATATCATCGCCCCCAATCGATCTTCTTGGATATGGCAATGTGAGAAACATGTCCTTATTTTATTGAGCAGCCAAGAAATAAATTTTCATAATCAAGAAGGAATCATTCCTTTAAAACATGTCATTTTCACTGTTTATCTACCTTTTTATATTATTAAGTTTAACTCCTTAAAGGACTAAACAAGTTGGTACCACAATTGTATTCACTTTCTGTGCACTCACAAGAAGAGCAGTATTTTAACTAAAAATAAAGCTCTAATCATCTCGAGATAACTTAAAATGCATGTATTTTAGGTTTGTTACCAAGAAAATGATAGAGTTGGAAATTGTTAGAAATTAAAGACACACATCTCGATTTAACTCGCTGATTAGTGTTTTAGCAGTTAATATATGCTAATTTATAAAATGAATTCAATAAAGACAGCGATGAAAATAATCAAATAAAATGAAATAATAGATCTTAGTTGGTGATGCCGGATCTAGTAATATTGAAGTGTTATTGATCGTAGATTCGAAGATAAGTTCATATAAAAACACTTGAGACCTAAGAAGTAGCATATAGAAAGCTTGGAGTGCGAGAATATGAATATATTTCTTTGTGTTATTCCGAATCCGACTTTAATTACAAGTATATCTGGGCTACTATTTATAGGCAATAAAGATGATATACTAGCCAATAGAAAAGCTTCACTGAGTTCTAAAGTCACCGTTGCTCAAAAATACCTTTACGCGTCGCCCAATATTCCTATGTAAACTGTTGAATCTTATATGGATGTAGCTGAAATTTGTCCTTTTGTTCTATCTTCGTGATACATGAGTCCTTCATTGACTTCGGGCCATGAGTTTCTACTATTCTTCCGATAGCAATCATCTAGTGATCCCGAACTTATATGTCATGTCTATTCCGATCGCTACATGTATAAACCATTTTCTTCCCAATACAAGTTCGATTATGTTGAGTTTTATGCGCTTGATGATGAACAAAATAACATGAGACAGTAAGTCAAGTCGCTTTATAGGTACACCGTCCCAAGGAGCTCGGGGCCAAGAAATACTGGCCATTAATAAATAAAGACAAGTGTGAAAAAAAAATCAAGAAAAAAATGATAAAAAGCATTTACATAAACCCCAAAAGAAACAAACATGCGATAAATCAGTTGAGTCAATTAAGGTTACTAAAGAGCAAGTGGAGTTTGTCTTGGAAGAAGAAGTTTCACTAAGTGGAACTTCTGTAACACCCCAAAAATTCCTAAGACTAGACCCTAGATATCAAGTACGAACCAAAGGAGTGAACTTTTGTCTCGTAACTTAGTGCCTTGATACAACTCGTTGTAAGGTACCACGAGTCGCAAGGAAAGGTACTCTAAAACTTTCATGTCCTGCATTCCCGTAACCCATGATTCGTAGTACGACTCGTTAGACCATACCACGGGCCTCGTAGTAAACGATCATGGGATAAACTTCGTAGACTATATCTAGATTGCTTCGTGACCATGAGTCAATGAACGACTCATGGTGGTCCCGGCACGGTCGTGGTATGCCTAGGAAAAACTTTAGAGAATAATCAATGGGATTTCATATGGTATGAGTACAAGTAATGATCCATTGTATCGTGATATAGATTGTACTCACGCCGTGGGGTGAAGTACAGAAATTGGTTATGATGTCTCTCATACAACGAGCCATAACGACTATCACACTCCTAGTAACGAGTCGCATGGAGAGCCGCGAGATGGAGAATCGTAGGAAGTGCAGAGCCCACTAACCACGAGTCATAGTTGACTCATGGTATCCAAGGACAAGTGCGTGATTGGTGTCCGCCGCGAGTTGGAGTTTACAAAGGTGAAAAATCAGACTCACAACTAATGACTCACAATCATGAGTTGTGGTGACAACTAATGACTCGTGGTGTGAGTCGTGGACGACTCGACGCATGAGCTTCTCTGGTCATTTTTTTAGGGGCATTTTAGTAATTTCTTATACTTTTAATTTCTAAACTACGTTATATTGGGATTTACTGGAGGGGATTAGTCGACTCCTCGTTCTCATTCTTTCCTAATCTCTCGTAACCTCACCATAAGAGTCGACAAGCATTTCTCTCTAAGGCAAGAATTAGGGCTTCAACTTTCTTATAAGGATTTCTAGTGTTTTCCGAGAATTCTTCTATAGTTATATGGGAATTTAGCAAGAGTATTCCTTCCACTTTTGTGCCCCAAAATAACCAGCGTGAATCTGCGCTTTCAAGCTTTCTAGAAATTATGGCCTAGAACGAGGATCGCCTTGATGAAAAGACTGTTGAACTAGAAACCGCCGCGTATCATGAGAGGGAAAGGAATGCTCTTCGTGCGAGAATTGATAAGTTGCGTACTACTCTTGATAAAGAGAGAGCTGAAATGCTAAAATCATTCGTCGATCGGGACACAATCGTTACTATATAACGAATCCTCCTAGCCTTACCATCTTCGTGCTTCTAGCATTGTTGTACTCCTATCCAAGGTCATTGTTTTTCATGCTCAATTTTTTATTCAATATTAACTTGGACCTAATGTAGAATATTATCTCGAAAGTTAAATAAAATGGTTGTCTTTTGCTTAATTGACTCATATTCTTGCCCTTTTAATCCATTATTATATCAATAAGGTTCGTGTATTTGATTGTCTTGGTGATAGCCCTAGTGACCATAAATCGCTTAACCAATATTCTCGGGGTGTTAATTTAAAGGTTGAAACAACTTTTCAATGATGTCAAAAGAGGGAAGATAAATGTTCATGGGTAAATATTTATAACCCATCGATTTGTCCTATTTCATTCTAGTATTTCATATCTTAGTACCTACAGTAAAGGTGGTTGAATGCATAAAGATAAGAGGTTTATCATCAAAAAGGAGAATTTGTCGAGTTCTACGCAGCTTGACGATCGACAAAATGACATGAAATAGGTAAGTCGCCGCTTCATAGGTACACTGGGCCTCAAGGAGCCGAGTTCGCAATAATTTCCGCCATTAATAAATAAGGACAAGTGTGCGTAAAATCAAGAAACAAATGATAAAGTTACTTCACATAAAACTCAAAGGAAACAAATATATGGTGAATCATGTTGGAGTCGTGGCCACAACACTAGCGATAAAGGAGTTTGACTTGAAGCAAGGAGTCCCACTCGAGGCCGAATCCCAAGTCAAAAAGAGTTTGACGATTTAATTCAAGTGAAGAAGAACTCTCTAAAGATTGAAGTATTGAAGTTCGACTACAATATTAAAGGAGTAAGGAGTTTGACTTAAAGAAGGAGTCTTACTTGAAGTAGAATTTTAAGTCAAAAAGAGTTTGAGTTGATGATGTCAAGGAAGAAGAACCTCGTGAAGAGTTGAGCTTAAATAGAAGTGTAGTTACTTGTGAGTACCTGCATGCACTCATGCAGAGAAAAGGCGATCGGTAAATTAACTTCGTGAGTGGTACCCAAAAGAGTCAATGAACACATCAGTTAACTGTGTCCTAAGATGTGAGTCAAGTTAAGAGTTTTAACATTTCTTGTACTAGGAATGTTCATTGAGTTGTAACGTTGATGTCAGTTTTTAGTTCGCATGTGATAAACCGAATTAGATATTTTGCCCTCAAGTTGGGATAACTTGAAGACTTGGGAAACACATACCTTGGGAGGTTTGTGTTGTTAGAATTAGAGTCTATAATTCCTTAGGTTGGGCGTTTATAATCCTGTTGAAAGGCTCACAGATTTAGTGAAGTTGGGGTAAACCGCCGAGATGCGCCGCTGCATTTTTCACCTTTGCAGCTGGATTTTTCCACATAAGAAACAAAGTGTATTATTTACTTACTGTTTTTACTGCTTTGCTGGAACATGTTAGACAACTTGTTTCATACTTAGGCTAAAAATTAAGTTAAATAACTAAACTTTAGTTCGGTAGAATATCAGATTTAGGAGTTAATTAGTAACTGAGCTTTGTAATTACTTCGTCAAATTGCTCTTCGTGTATAATTTAAAATACTAGCTGCATCTGGAAACGACAAAATGGCACGTTTAACTAAATGTTTGATCCATAATGTTAATAAAGAATCAACTATGACTGTACAATTTACATCTCTGTATGAAATGTTTTGGTTATCAACATAAAATTCCAGGCTATCTGGTACTTCTTTTTAATTTTTTTATTTTTTGTACCAAAAGTAAAGATGAAACTGCACGTTTTTTTGTAGACATATGCAGCTCCTGATTGGGTACTGCTTCTTTACACTTTCAGTGTGTATAAAAGCAAAAACCCTATTACAATTATTCACCAAAGTCCCCCCCTCCATATTTTTTTAAAGCAAAACAAAATCAGAGTAGAGCACTGTCTGATCTAGCTACTTGCAGATAAACCAATTCTTGACGTACGTGGTCCACTTTTAGCTCATTTTCTTGTTGATTTTTCATTTTCAATTTCTTAAACATGGCATAGGTTGTTGCAGGATTGGAACTTTAAATCTTTTGTGCAAGTTACATGTTACTATAAAGTTCATTCTCTCGAGTATATCTTGGTTGATTCTGCAACTAGATAAGTATTTTTAAGTGCCATATCTAAAGTCTTCATTAGCTGGTAGCATGGAATGAAGTCAAGAAAGCAAGATGAAGCAGAGTTCAACTTGAGAGAATGGGCTCTATACAAACTTAGCAGAGAAAATACCAATTCAAGAAGGTACTCTGCATCTTATATCAGAAGTTTTAGAGAAGAGGCAAAATCTTTTAGATCAAATAATGTCACCATTTCAAGCACTGCTTCCTCCCCTGGCTACACCTTAAGAGGTAACTTGAACACAAAAAAAGAAATCTTCAATTGCATACAAAAACATGGTTCGGAGTATTGTTATCTCATATAGCTCCTAATCTTTTTTTTCACAGAGGAAATTGATCCATCGAAATATTCTTTTACCACTGCTCTGAAAGGTGAGTCCATTAGAACCAATAAAGATGGTGGTGAGTCATTTGAACAAAAAATTTCAAATTTATAGAATTTTGTGTTTGTTTTTTGAGTGCAGCATTACAGGCAAAAACAATATACAGTTAAATATGTCACCAGATGGTTTAGCTCTGAATTCAAAATGGAATGAAGCTGAGAAATACATATGCAATCCATTGTCAGGGGAAGTTCCTTTGGAGTGTTTGTCTACAAAAATACTAAGTGGAAGATCATTTCGCCAACCAGGAAGCAGAATTGCCATCTCAGGACCTCTCATTTATCCTTCTCAGATTCAGAGTACATCACTATTCCAAACAAAATACCCTCCAAAGCCTTCTTTGCCAACACATGAAGTTGAAACTAAATCCCAAGCAAAGGTCAGAAACACTTGTTCTGTTTTCATTTTCCTCAATATTACTACTATTTGTTAAAATATGTGATCGTCATCTAAGCGCTGGCACTCCGTTTTGACTGATGTCTTTCTTCCTCTAGTACCATGTTAAAATGTGCATCTAAAAGTTTAAGCCGTTAGATGTAATTATATGTTCTTACTCACATATGTTTTTTGTGTTTTTTATACTTTTGTAATTTTAGAGAAGAAAGATGTTAGCATTACAAGAGATGTGGGTACACAAAGCATATCAGCATATGTAAGTTCAGATAGTCCAAGTCCAGCTCCAACTCCATCAATTGAAGAAATGTCTATGAAGCTAAGTGAAGCAGCTGACTCCTCCTCACCTATGACAACCCCATCCATTAAAGAATGTCCTCAAAGCACTCTGCAACTCACTCTCCTGTGACTACTCCAAAACTAAACTCTGAGCAAGAGGTAAGAAATTAATTAACATATGTACCTTCATCAAGAACTCTCTCATCACCCTGTTCATGTAATATTTGCATGGTTAACTACAATCTTCATGCAGAGTAATTTAACAAAAAATATGCATACATCAATTCATATAAAAAATCTTTTCCCCGTTAAGTCAGGATGCAAGTTTTTATTAAGACTTGATAACCTTAGAGTAGTTACTTCCTCCGTCACATTTTATGTGGCACAGTTCAATTGTTCATAATTAGTTTGACAAATGATGACGTCTCAATCCCAAATAAATTGAGAATTATCACTGATCATATTTCTTTATTATATGCAGGAAAGACTACTATATATGTGAATGATTCTCGAGTTTGGACCATAATCCTACGTATGATCCAAGGATCATGGTGGATGGGGGACAATAGTACCTGAAAGACTATGAAGACTGTCTGAATAGACTATGCTGTACTGGTGGGGACTACATAAATTGTCCTCGAACATAAATTCACCAAGAAGCACATGCCAATCACTTGCTTTTGTGGGCACAAACTTAATTCTGCCCTTTTCTCTTATTTGTTTATAGTTTCTTTAGATTTTACTTTTACTAAGCATCGGTTAACAAGTTTTCCTACCGTGGGGGAACCAACTTCCTCGGAGGATTGTTTAGTATAAGAGATAGCTTAATAGTTGAGATATATTTAATTCACAGTTATAAAATTTCAAGATAATTTATTTCGAAATCAAATATCCTGAAATATTATATTTTATGTCATATTAAAAATAAAATAACAAACTCAAAATAATTTATTTCGAAATAACTTATTTCTCAATCAAACGACTCTAAGAATCTTAACGCAAATATTGTCCTATTCTTGCGTACTCCTTCAACAATTAATGCAAGACAAGTTTCTTTCAAACACCAAAGCACAAACCCCAAAAGCCCAAACCACAATAAATTTTCTTTTACCTATTCTTTTCTTCCCACTTTCCCCTATTGCACTGGGTTCTTCTTATTCGAGATTATTACATTATCCTAAGAGATAATAGCTTAATTTATTTTACCACAGCTTACCATCTAAGGTTTCAATCAGTATCTAAACTCTTGCTATTACATGATGTAAAAAACTTTCTCATAGTTAGTGTATATAGCTCAAACACTTTAATTAAAATCTAGAAAGAGCATTGCTGATATAAAATTAAGACTTTAAATTTTATACATAAGTAGTGTAAATGTTTCTTGCTTTTTTTATCATTTGAGCAAAAGAAAATGATCCTTTTAGGTGTAAAAATAATATTATTTTGTGCGTAAAAATCATAAAAATTAGAAAAACTCTTCTCCCTCCCTCCGTAAAGATGAAACCTCTAATAATGTAACAAAATGTTTATATTGATGGTGTATGGAGTCTTAAATTGAAATGTGCATAGATTTCAGGGCCACAATTCAAACACTTTCTGACATTACTGTTTAATGTATAGGTGGGAAGTGAAAGAAACAGAGAGAAAGAAGACAAAAAAGAAAGAAAGTAAAGCAGAGATGCAGGCAATTAGTGGGTGCTTGTCATGGAAGAGTTTGTGGATGAGAAGAACAAGGCATAAATCAAGAAACAATAAACTTTTTCTACAATATAAAATCGATGCTATACTAATTTCAAACTGTCTTTACTTGGCCTTTGGGGATAGAAAGATTCTTCCCATCAATCCCCTCATTTCTTAGATTCTACTCTATCTAAGAAGGAACTTTTAATTTATATAATACTATATTAATATGACATGTCTATTCTAATATCTTCTAGTAAGTTATTGGTTAAATACATAGAAAACCCTAACTTGTCTTATTCTATTTAAGTCTCTAACTGTATTTTATATTAATTTTATTTAAATATAAAATATTAATTTTTATATTTTTATTATTTTTATTTACATTCTTCAACTACGCTTTACACTTTAATTTGTAATGAATATCCATTAATTTTCATTAAAAAATGACAAATATCCCCGAGTTTTTTTAAAATAATAATTTATTTTTATGGGGCTTACGCATTTTGCGAAAAATATAATCAATAGAAATACATTCATTTTTTGTGATCTGCTTGAAAAGCCACATGATAGTTGAACTTGGAGGCAATAATAACACAACCTAGTAATTGCATAAGATAGTATAATTACAATGACCTGTTTGTTTGTCATAATATAATTGGCAGCGTACCATGTCAGTATTTCCGCTTGGTTGCACAAAGTGGTAATTATATAAATAGATTAAAATTTTAAAATAAAAATTAATATTAAAAAATATGTGTCTTTATAAATAATAAGTAGATATTAAGATACATATTATCTCTCGTAAAAATATATAATACTATAAACAAATAATTGATAATGATATTCAAATTGAGTAATATTAAACTAAAACTCACATTTTTTAAGAACAATATGAACGCATTACTTGACAAAAATATTAATATTATAAATACAATGCCATAAAATTACTTCAAATATTTAATAAAAAATGATCTGATTATTCTAACTAAAAATGAATGGTATGCAATGTGGAGTAAATAAGTCAATGCTACTAAAACAAATAAATTAGAATAAAAATATAACATATTCAAACTTAAGAAAAATTTTAACATACTCTTATTGCAAATTCCAATATAACTCAAATAAGTTTTAACATAAATTTAAGTACATATAATTCAAAAGAAAAGGAAAGTATAAACCTATGGTATCAATCACCAATGAAATTACTTATTATTCAAAAACTAGAAAACTAATGCATTTATATTAAATTAAAAAAATAAAAAATAAAAATAAAAACACGAGCAATTACATAATCATAAGAAAAGAGCGTTGGAAAATGAGAAGAAAAAAATAAAAGATAAAAATATTTTAAAATTTAAATTTTTAAATATTTAATGAGTTTTTTTTATATTTATGAAATAAAACAAAAACTAAGAAATTAAAAAGTGACCTTATAATTACATTATGTAATTACCCGCAAATCTCACCTCCCCCGGGAATTGGAGAGTGTAATTACTCCCTTTCAATTACACTCAATTTTATGCTAATCATGTAATTACCTAACCAAACTATATAATAACACCCAGCTTATATGCAAATCTAATTTTCAGTGGCATTTCAAACAGTCTTTAAAGTCCGGCTAGCTTTCTTTTTTAAAAATATTAACAACCCGATTTAAATTATTTTTAGTACTATTATTAGCAATTAATAAGTCTTTTTTTTAAGTCCATATTGAATATATATTCTTTTTATCAGTATTAGAGCTTGACTTTTAAAATTAAAAATGAATATTTGAATTAAAACTTAAATGATCGTGATAATATAAAAAAACAAAATATATAAAGTTATTTAATTATATATATATATTAAAAATGTTATATGATTTTATCATTAAAAAATAAAAAATTAAAAAAACTCAAAATTCATAAAAAAAAAAAAACCCCAAAAACAAAAAACAAACAATATAAAAAATATAAAAAAACTAAAAAAATAAAAAATGTAAAGACAAATTAAAATGTCTGTCGATGCATTTGACCTCAAGTAGTTTATTCTTGTTTTTCAGATTCTTCATTTCATTTTATACGGTACGGTGGCTTAGAATTTTTAAGTCACGGTGCTCAACAGTTTTTGGTCTGAATTAGTAATCCTTGAGATCATTATTAGGTGCTAACTCAATATATTTGTATGCTGTTATTACAGCTTCTTATATATATAATAAAATATATAATTAGATCTTTTTTATAATATTTTTTCTGTTTTACTATTACAGCTGAATCTTCTTTAGAATTAACTTTTCATATAATAATGTTCTTTATAAAATAATATTTTTCTATAACAACAAACGATTATTCAGATAAATATCATAAAAAAATCAATTATAATTATTTGGGTCAAGAACGATGGGTGTTTGAGGACCCAGTGACACTTATATAGGCCCGTTATTGTTTGTTATGAACGATTATTTGTAAAAAATTACATATCATATCATATTTAAAGAAACTATTTATATATAACAGTTATAGTTTTAAAAAATTATATATAATGATCTTATTTTATTTAATATGTCTTTTTTTATTTTTTATTTTATATTTTTACTTTAACCGTCTTAATTTACTGAAGTAACTTCTCACCCAATCCATTTCTTCTCTTCTTCCATCGTACTTCATCTTCTTCCTCTTTTTTCCTCCTTGTCAGCCTCAATAAATCTCGCAAATTCCGTTGCCATTGTCACACAATATTTTCTAAATCAAGTAAGTCCATTCCTATTTCTTTTTTTTTTTTAATTTTAAAGATTTATTAATATTTAAGTTTTAAAAAGATATTGAAAATTGTAAACTTAATTAGTTATTTATTTTTTTAAATTCAAATCTGTAAAATATTTGAAATCTCATGTTGATTTAATTTTTTATTTTTGAAAATCATATTTGTATACTTTATAAATTATGTATTATATGTATTTAGATATTTATATTTGTAACCGCGTATATTTTTTAAATTTTAGGGTTTTATATTTTGAGTATTCAAAGTCTCATCAATGGCGAAAAATACAACACCCATGTATATTTTTTAAATTTTAGAGTTTTACATTTTGAGTATTCAAAGCCTCATCAATGGTTAGAATATACAATCAAAGTACATAATACTCGTATGTATTTTTTTTTTATTGAAATAGGTACGTATTTTTTTTTTTGCAAATATTTATTTTAGCAGGAATTTATATTCAAATACATAGCACTGTATGTGTTTTACATATATTGCATTGTTTTCAAAATACATATAACTAGTTGTATTTGATGTTGGTGTATTCTTTGTATCCAAAATAGTCATTATCTTCTGCTCCATCTCCCCGAATGCTTTATCAAGAATCTGTATGTTCGCCATCACCTATCAATAAAGAAAAAGAAGAAACATAAAAAATGTTAATATTTTTAAAAAACAAGTAATTTTGATTTTGAATTTGTAAAATTTAAATCATCAACTAATTTATACATAAAAAAAAAAATTTGGAATACAAACCTAGATAATCGAACGACAAATTCCACTAATTTTTCTAGTACACGTAAATGATTTTTAAAAAAAAATTACAAATTGTTATGGGTAAATAAGGATTCTCATTCCTTTATTAGAATCCTATTATTAATGAAACGTAATAATTATCACTGAGTGATTTATGATAACCGAATTTTATTTGAAACTTAATCCCTAAAATCATTCACCTCAAATTTTGTATTTGTATTTGGTTAGATTTATCCATGCTAAATACAATACATAATATAAAAATATTGACATTTTATGTAAATAAATAAATTGTGTCATTTAAGTCTAATTTCTTTCAAATTGTTGCCATTTCGAATTTTCTCTATTTGTTATTACTCCTTTAACTAATTTGATAATATAAAATTATTATACATCATTAATATTGATATACAAATTAAACTCTATGAATGTGCTTAGGCATGAATCATGATAGGGGAAATTATACTGTAAATCATGAATTAAGGATATGAGTGTCATGCCCACCTCGAGGTACGACTAAGACCCTAAGTGGGTCCTACTAGACCTCGAACTACCGAAATGACAGGTTTGGCACCTTCGGTGCCCGACGCTAACTCCGAATCAAGAAAACAATCTGGGCTATATAGCGTTGTGGCTATACAACCCCCGTCCGACAAGGCCTATAGCCACTTGTGAAATAAACAAATAACTGTAGACAAACAAACATATGTGGAGTCCTATGCGGCCGATGTACCACCATGATATCTAGTTATAATCGGAAAGTAAAATCAAATGCTAAACCGAACTATGACCAACACGTCATCAAGAGCTAAACAAGGCCCCATACTACCAACACACATAGTCTAAACACATATGGGCCCCACACGATCGATATCATCTAACCAATAGTAAAATAATGCAATATGCAAGCCTCTAAGAAAAAATGGCTCTGGCCCTACCTATACTATACAAAACAAAAGAAGTAAACCTCTATCACACAAGCCCCAAGAAAGGAGTTTGATGGCTCAGACGGCCGACCGGAACTACAAGTGACTTGCTCGTCTATCCGCACTGCAGTAAGTAATGCAATACTCAAAGAAGAGGGACTTCAAGACTGTGTAACAGTATGTAAAGTAGCAACTTCAAATGACCGAAAGTAAGAAATAGAACTTCATAATAATCAAGTAAAGAAAAATCTGGCCTAAGTCGACTGATAGCGAAAAAGAGGGACTAAACATAATCGTAATAAGGAAGGTAGGTTCATACCGGCAACGCACATCTGCATCGTCTAACTATCGCAATTAAAGCAAGCATGTCCCTACTTGACCCCCCATAAGCCTGGAAGGTACAATCAACACGTAATAACCCACCCGGGCCCCCCTTAGCCCTAAGTGGAGTACACCTCAATCTATATACCCCTATCCGTGTCATACCGAGTCAACTACCTGCTATAAGCGTCCTACCAATCCCCGAGTCCGGCAATCTGTACTCGCCACCCGACTATAGCTGCCTCAGCCTCCCAGACTGACATCTACACCCCGAACGTAAACGCTCGGCGACGGTGTGTATAAGGCCAACCACGCGCAATACGAGGATCCGGATCCCCATCTTCGTCCTCGCGACGGCATGCCGCTCCGTGTAGAAACGTATTCTCGCTCGGCGGCGCGACACAGCCTATTAACCCCTGGTGGTCACGAATCTATACAGTGTAATTCAAACCCAAAACAAATACAAATTACGAGTCTCAACTGACAACAACAACTGACATGATAACATACTCCCCGATATGCTTTACCGGGATTCACTGACTACTATGTCAAGAAACTAACTTGTCAAAAGAAATGCCTTTTAACATACCTCGATTGTCCGTTTCTCGATTAACTCGATAGGTTCCAATTAGGGGTATTCAATAGCTCTTCCCAATTGAAATCGTGTCGAAAGATAGACTAGTTTTAACACTAAATTCAAGAAAAGGAAAACTTATATATAAATATTAACTATATTCCAACTTTACTAACACCTGCCGAAACCTCATTATTTCTCAAAAGTCTAGGAAGTGGAGAAATGCTTACTTAAGCTTGGGATCGTATTGGCACTAGCTTGGAGCAATTCCAACAACTTTGGCTCTGGGACGATCGATTCGCCTGGGCAAATTTCACGAAACTAACTCCGTAGAAATGCTCCCCAAATTTTATACTAATACCCGGTTAATTCAAATTTGGACTTGTTTAGTGGCGACCTGGATGAAAATTAAATGTTTCCTACGTCCTTACTCTGTTGGTCGTGCTATATGAGTAAATAATGAAATCTAAGGGTGAGGTCTATATATACTTGAGGCAAGATACAAGGCAACGTGGCACGCCGTCCATCGAGCCGATTCGCTCCGTGCCACGTTGGCTAACGCGGAGGAGCAAACAGGCTACTTTGCCCCTTCCGGGATACTGGGTCTCTACCCTCCTCTCGCGAAATCCCGACTTGGCACTCCGCTCGGCCTTCCCCGGTCCTTTCCTCGTACGTATGGTACTCTAAAACTCTCAACCAACATACGAATAGGCCAATTAAACGTTAAAACTTACGGAGTGTGACAATGGGGTCATATATAATATATGTGGGCTCTTTTTGCCCGAATCGAACATCTTTTGTATAGTTAATACTAGAAACTTGATCAAGGCTTCACGCGAGCATTTAAGTATATTTGTTTGAATTAATTTTTTTCGATCAATTATGTTTTGGTATATTGTTATCATATCATTTTCTTTAATTTTCTGTATTAAGAAGATTCTAATGATGTAAAATAAAGAAAGTTATCAAGTTTAGCATCTATTAATTAATGGACAAGATATTCTAATGAATAAGTCGATAAATATTCTCTTAATTATAATTTTATTTCATTTTATTATACTAAATGGATATTTGACAATATAATTGATGGGCACATGTGTTTTTATTTGGATACAAATGAAAGTTGCACCTTTAAACTACAACATATATTCTAGTGTACTTTTTCTCATAGAAGTATAACAAATATTTTATAGAATGAAATGATTGTAAAATAATAAACAAATACATCACAAAGGAGGCAAAGAGTGAGTTTTAAAGAATAAAACCGACTGACAAACTATAGAAATTGAATCTTGTATGATCGTTATAGACACACCTGAGATGAAAGCCAAGGGATTTTGAGATGATTATTATGATGATGAACAATAAGCATCGATCTCCATGACTTGTAAACCGCAGCTATGTGGACGTAGTCACCAATGCTTACTTTTTCATTATCATCCCCATGATTTCTAAGGGGGAGGATGTCTTTTCTCATATACCCATTAATTATATTAATTGAAAAGAGAACAGAGTGATTGAAAAGAGAACACATAGAAATGATGCATACTTCTGTTTTTTTTTTTTTTGAGCAATTATGTATAAACGAATTATATTTAATGGGTAAGAACTTGCCGATCTTCTCCCCGAAGTGCACAAAATGTTGAGTCTCAAACTAGGATTGAGGAACCTACCAACCTCTATTTCCCCAATAGCTTAATCATACATTATTTTAAACTAAAATACATATACATAAACGCCGCGCTGGCACGGCCATGTTTCCTAATTTATTTATAATTGGAGACTTATTATGGCCATTCTTTCACTTTCTGTTGCTCCATAATTATTATACATAGATAATATTAATTATTGAAAATAGAGTTATTACATATTTAAAAATTCTCAAAATTCTCAAAATAAAAATAAGACCAAAAATAAAGAAAAAGTCTTGTTAACTAAAGGGGTATGCCACGTAAACTTTCCACCACAAAAATAAAGAGAAAATTAAAAAATCCTCAAATGGGAAAAACAATTCATGGAAATTAGAACTAAAAAGAAAATGAAAACAATTCATGAAAAATCGGAACTAAAAGGAAAAGGAAAAACAAAAGCTAAATTAATGTGTTAATTATATTTTTCATATGCTATGCAAAAAGTGAAAATTCAGAAATTATATAAATAAAATAAAAATTCATGCTATTATTTCATATAATATTTATTTATTATTGCAAATAGAATTTATAGTATCTATATTTAGAGACATTGTGAATTTTTTTTTAAAAATGGTAACTAACAAATGAAAAAACTAAAAGAACAAATAGAAAATAAGTTTGCTTGTTCAAGGGATGTGCATCTTAAATCTTTTCATTAGTTGAAATTTTTAAGATTTTAGGATTGAACCATTATATTTTTAAAGTTATGGGTTCATGTCTATTATTTATTATAATTTTGATAAATTTTACACATAAATTTATACTTTGCTTTAAAAGTTAGCGTGCCCAATTGAACTCATAACTTATATGCATCTACCTCGTTTCCACGTAAAAAAGATAACTTTAAATAAAAAATAGCAATTACCAAAGATCGTAACGAAAAGGAAAATATTCGATCAAGAAAAATGTGAGATTTGTAGTAACCATATTTGACAATTTCCGTGGTGATTTTCGTGAGCTCCGTAGTACTTGCATACAACAACTCAGGTGACTTTCTGTGAAAACTTATTCAATATCTAAATAAAATATACCAATTAATTAAATCAAAAGTAAAGACCCAAAAAAATTATCACATCTTTCATACATAAAATACAAAAATTGATATAACACATTATGAAAATCTTGTTGGAGAAATAAAATACTATAGAAACTTAAGCACTATAATCATGAAATTTTTCATACCGTTGATTTTTTCTATCTCATTTAATTTCAAATTCGCATGAAAAAGTGTTTTATGTCCATAACAAAGCTATCACATTTGTGCTTGTATAGTGCAATCTATTTATATGTTTTAAGAATAATAACTTCTTTATATTCTTCACGTAGCCTCCCGACCTCTCGTTTCTTAACATCCATATTTTCTCGCAATTTCATATCAAGAACTTCATTAAATTATAACACATATATATACAAAAAATTGAACAAAAAAACAGGAGAAAATATGAGTTCTTAAATAGGCAATTTTGAAAAGCAAAGTTCCACTAAAACAATTGAGAGAAAACTAAAAGAAGGCTAAAAGCAATAACAAGACTCACCGTATTGGCCAATATATTAGATGGAGTGGTAATCTCTTGAACTTTTCCTTTATAGGATGTTTCCAAAGGATCATGGACTTTTGAACTTCTAATATTAATTAAAATGAAAAAAATTAGTGGGAAAAGAATTAAATGAAATTCTGACCTTTAATAGATGTGTAATGATGTCATTCAATCTTATAAATATTTGGAAAAACTTAATTCTAACATGGGTTATCCAATGATTGCATCTTTTATTTATTTATTATTTAAAACACAACACATATTTATTATTTAAAAAGTATATTAGTCTTTTTAAATATTTAAAGGTTATTTATTTTAACTTTTCATCGGCTTTTATATATATATATATGAGATAATGATGATGATATATGATGATAGATATAGTAATAATAAGGATTATTTATTATTTGATTATCTATTATTTAAAGGGTATATTAGTTTTTTAAATGTTTGAGAGTATTTTAGTATTTTAATTTTTTACTTTATTTGTTATTTTATTTATTTATCTATTATTATTTAAAGGGTATATTAGTCTTTCAATTTTTTGAGGGTATTTTAGTATTTTAGTACTTCAAGTGAAAATATAATTCTCTATTATATCGAAATTTAAACATGAAATAGAGCGTAAAAGGCGTCAAAGAAAGATTACGAATATTTTCTTGAACAAGAATCAATATCTACTTTTATGAAACTCAATATAAATATGGATAAAAAATGTCCATCCATAATTTTTTTTGAAAAAAATAAATCTAATCATAATCAAAAGAGTAATAAAATTTCTATTTTTATAGATTTATAAAGGAATGTAAAAGGTTGTGCAATAATATTATTATTAATGTAGAAGATAAAAGAAATAAAGAATAAAGATAAGCATGAAAATTATTATTAATAGGGAAGATGAAAGAAAGTAAGGATAAAGAAGGAAATAATCATGAACAATAAATAAATGAATTTATAGTTATAATAAGTACAGGTGGATAAAGAGTTCTCCACAATCAAGTTCAATGTATTTAAAGATAATTATTTAATGAATTTTTTTCAAAGTAAGGAAATGGCCAATAAATTTTTAGGGACATTTAACAATTTAACTTTTCATTTAATGTTCCTCACTTATAGAATAGAATGATTTTACATATTATATTTGTTTTTATTTTATTTAGTGGAGGGGTAAATGGTAATGCAACTTTGATGTTAGGAGTTTTTCTTAGCTTTATTACATTTTAATTTAATTTACTTTTATTGTTATTTATTTATTTTATTTAATGGAGCTTGTTCAATGACATAACATTAAATGACATTATATAAAAAATGAGATAAAAAAATAATTTTAAAATTAAAATACTCAAAAATAAGAACGGAGTGCCTTAAAACACGCCACACGCATGCTCGCCATATATATATAGGCTGCCCAATCCAACCTTTAATTAAGTGGGGTTGGAATAATTTTTACACTCGTTTAGAAACGGAAAATAAAAGTTCTGTACCTCATTTAACTCCGTTAGCCTCAGAGGCGCCCAACCCCGAAACTTAAAAATATAACTAATTATTAAATGTATAATATACAACTAATTAAGAAAATAAAATAATAATATATTATAAAATAAAAAGAATGAAAAAGATGTACATTATACATTTATACAACAACAAAGACATGTGTACTATAACTAGACTAGTAGAAGTCTAGAACTATTAATATTTAATAGGATTATATTTTATATAATAAATTAATAATAAGATAAAGACTTAAAGAAATAAAATTAGGTTTAAGTCTTCTAAGTTCTACTTTTTCTTTGGGCGCTGGCTCCCGCGTAGCTTTTCTTCTGAGTACTCACAACCTCTGTGGATTTTTGATCTCTTCATTTTTAGTGAGTGACTAATTAGTTATATTTGTTCTTCTTACCATCTTAATTATTATCTTATGCACTTGTTCTTATAATAAAGACTTATAAATTGTCATGACAGCATCAAACCTTTTCATTTATCATGTTTTAGATTACGTTTAAATTTTATTAAAGGATCAACCGGTTTCAACCGTGGCCCGCTTAGAATTGGGTTGTGCTACTATTTTAAAGGCCCTTTATTAAAAGGGTCGCCATCCTAACCCATTTAACTGCTTAATCATTAAATTAAATTGAATAGCGGCCACCATTTTGACAACTCATAAAGCCATTTTAATGAGAGGTGTCAAATTCATTGATCGTAAGGAATATGTGATTATCTATAATATAAAAATCTAAATGCCACTTTATTGTAAAATTTACCCTCAACCCTCCTACTTTAAATGGTACTATCAAATATTCACTGGAAATATTTTTGGCTTTAGGTATTTGGATTAGACAACGAAAACCTATAATCCTAACATAGTTAGAAGCATTAATGTCTCAGATGCCAAAGTTTATTTCAATATTATTCTGACACGCGCGTTTCACGCGCTGGCCTCGGTAAACTCGCGTGCATTCATACGATATACGTAAAATGACATATCATTACGATGACATAAATGTAATTTATAATCAATTAAAATTGATAAAAATTCAAGATATTACTTTATGATATACACGCAAACAAATTATATTAGTTGTTTATATAATTGTCATTTATCCGAAAATATTTTATCAAATGTTCATTAATATAAATTTATCATAGAAATGAGAAAATAATACTCTCTTTAACTCTTGTTGAAGTTATATATCATCATATCATATTATACTAAAAATGGGTAGCCCCTATCTTAAATGTTGGATTATCATTTTACCCCTACACTAAATTGAAATATAACAAAATATCTAATTAAATAATAACATTTTTACCACTTATCAATCAAAACTAAATTAAATATCTAATAAAATATAGTATTTTATCATTCATTGAATCAAAACTAAATTAAATATCTATTAATATAAAATATTCAAATCATATCATATCATATTTAAATGTTTAATTAAATAATAATATTAAAAAAAACAAAAAACCAACCAAAAAAAAAGTAATAATTTAAATAATAATATTTGAGCCATATCATATCATATTATACTCGTGCTTAAGTCCCACATATTACCCATCAAATATCGAATCCATTATTTCGCCTCTAAATTTAAACAATACTTTATAATATTTTTTTTTATATCGTAACAAGAAAATCTCATTATATATATATATATATATATATATATATATATATATATATATATATATATATATATATAAAGTAACAATAACTCTGACTAAACTAAAAGATATTTGACTTTTGCTTAAAAAGAGAAATATAATAATCTATATTTCAATACAGCTTATTAAATTATAAAAGTGGAAAAGTCACTAAATAAAAAATAAATGACTAAAATACCCATCAATATTAAACGATATTTTTAACCTTCAACCAAATAGTATTTCAAAATATTTTAATAGAAAACATAGATATAAATCTTTTTAAAAATAACAAAAAAAGAGAACATTAAATGAAAAAATAACCATGATACTATGGCTTTGAGTTTTTTTACATTCTTACAAAGATGACGATAAATAATTATAATTAAATTTCAAAATTTTAATTTCTCTAATTAATGGGTTTTTTTTTTTTGTTAATTTATGTATTTTTATAATTTCTTATTTATTTAATAGTCTAATAATATTTATTGTAAATGTATATTTACTTTTAGTGTATAAAATATTATTGAAATAGTTTTAAATTGAAGTGGAAAAATGGTAATCCAACTTTTAGCTTGAGGGCTTTCCACTTAATCATAAATTAAGTAGAGTGATAAAATATCTATTAAGTAATATGTTAACTTAAATCTACCAGCAAGCTGTCGTTGTAGTATAGTGGTAAGTATTCCCGCCTGTCACGCGGGTGACCCGGGTTCGATCCCCGGCAACGGCGCTCTTCTATTTTGCCAGTTCTTTTTTTTCTTTTTTTCTGCATAATATTCAATACAGTAACAATTTCTATTCTCTGACCGCAGTTGTAAAAAATTTAAATGCTAATTTCTTACAATCTGATGAAAAGATCAGACAAATTCTCTTGTTTCTTGGATCTGTTTCATTGCCTAATGATAGACGTTTATAGCTGATTAGGAATCTAAAACAGAAGGGAAATCTTGATGTAAAGGTAAATATTGTGATCATGATTTTGGCCGAGTTTAAGTTCGCGGAAATAATCCTCTCGTGTAAATGTAAAGAGCAAGATCGCATATACGACCCAACGAGAGCTTAGTGTACAAGTACGCCTCTAGAAAAGAATTGAAATTAAGGTATAACCATTGTCATGTGTAAGAGGAATGAGTAAGAATGTCAAAACCAGTGGAAAACAAGGACTTCACGGGATGATGTCATGTTAGTTATTGAGAATTCATGAACTTTTCGTTCTAATTATAATTTACGTGACATCCATGTAAACCTGCAAAGATGTCGAGAGTTGATCAATTCTCCCCAAAAGAAGGAAGGTTCGAATGACAAGAGGAAGAGGCGTCTATTATTGAATTCACCGGCATGCTATTCTCTCCAAAAGATTACTATATTGGCAGGTTACGCTGCTTGTGATGTAACTCCCAGGTAGCAACAAATTCCAGTCCCAGCATCCATCAGCACATCACCTTCTGATACCACTGCCATGCTAAGCAAACTGCTTTAGTATAGTCACGTAGACACGATTCAGCACCAATGCATTTGTTTCTATATAAGAGATGAATTCTATAGAGGCTTTAAAATCACGTTAATGCTGTAAATGAGTGACGACTCAGAAAACTTAGAACTAATTAACTAACAAAAAAGTGAAGTGTGATTGTCATATCATCTCTGTTTCTTTTATGCTGGCTATTCTTGCATTCTCTCGATCCTGCTTGAATGTCCAATACAAGGGGGTATAAAATAAGCAATATAAAAAAAGGCAGGGCTGACTGATGGAAAAGAGGCCTTTTGACAATGCTAAGGCCTCCTTTGTAGATCCTAAATACCGGATCACTGGTATTCGGCATCATAACCATATATAGTTTCTGCGAGAATTCCTACAACTGGAGCTGCAAAGGAAGAAAATGAAACCTCAAACGCGCGAACAATGTATAATCATATCCTGTGTTTTGAAGGTACGACTTCTGCAAACATGGGACCATTTGAAGCAGTAGAATTCCAGCTGATTGTCAGCCCCATCAGGAATAATGTCGCAGCAAATGCGTAGTAGCTGCTCACAGACTGGGGTACAATTCTTAAGAAGGAACCATGAAAATGGTATGCCCATAAAAGCACTAAATTGAGCACACATGATACGCCCTGAATGAGGGTACATATGAGATATTCTATCGCAATTACACCACCTGTGCTGGATCCTATGGCACATCCTGCAGCAATAGATCGGACAAGTGTCAGTGTTACCTGTTGTGGTCAAAACCTGCATCATTTTCCATGCTCATTATATTGGACGGTCATGAACTAATTAATGTAACTAGTATCAGCAAAAGAGAAGGAAACATATTAAACATTAAATACATGCTACTCACCACCACTCCGCTAAACCATACGTAAAGAAACCATGGCTGTCCAAGGTAAGGATCCAACCAGACCCTGCAAAACAATGAACTGAAACGTTTGCACTTTCATGACCGCTTTCATGGCTGTCCAAGACTCCATCCAAATCGACATTGAATTGGTATTTTGCTTCTCTATCAAGTCCTCCCTAAAACAGGATCACAAAAGGAGTTAGCAGAGCAACTAGGACCATAGAAAATGAAGCTACAATGTCACAGACTAATCTAATGGTTCTTAAAACACAACCCTACCTGTCAGTACTATTTTTTGCGACATAATGCTCTGTGCTGCCTCTTTTCTTGGATCAACAATATGAAGACAAGAAATGCAATCAAAATACTGAAAGTTGCCATCACGATTAAGGCAAAGCGCCATCCTAAATGCCCCAGAATTTATAGCCAGCCATAACAGTAGCAATAGCTCCACCTCCTATCCCACCCACAGTTCCAACAAGACTAAGAAACCCAAATCCAGTTCCTCTGGACTCATCCATGCTAGTCTGTTAAGGAAGGACTGGACTGGAGTGCAGGTATCACGATTGCCAGTCCAAAGCCATTTACTGCCCTCCAGAATCCAACCTGCATAAAATACTTACTAGCACCCACTGCACCAGTTGATAGCGACCAGCACAGGATACCAATTGCAAGAACAGTGGGACGGTCATAATTTATGACTAAATATCGCCACTGGCGACAATCCTGGACGAAATTCCTTATGAATGTGAGATAACCAAGATCGGATGGGCCAGCCTTAAAAGTTTCACTGACTTCTTTGTAAACAGCTGGTAGGAGATTTTCATCGGCACGCTCCATTATAGCAGCCATGTTGATGATGATTAGGGAGAGGGAAATCCCAAATATTCTCCTTGTTCTGCAATGGATCAACATTATAAAAGAAGAAAGTTAGTTTCATATTTCATGATTATCCTGCATCTTTCTGCATAATAACACATAGTGATATAAACAAGAAGCTATAGAAGCAACAGCCAAGTGAGATCAACATGTTTGAATCAAATAAATCAGCTTATCATAAATTCCGTATAAGTGCATTGGAAACTTTTTTTGTTGTAGCTGGATCTGTATATGTTAAGAGTAACATCACATCAAAAAAACCTCTTTCTTGTGCCATCTCCCAACTTCATCAGTTTCGATGGATGGTGAGTCCAAGTTTGTTGGAGCATGAAAACCATAAACCAATAATTCAATGTACTTTAGTGGATTACTTTACTAGACTTGAAATGGTTATTTGGCAGTACACCCTGATAGTTGATCACTAATTTCACTAGAATTAGTATATGCTATTTCACTAACACATAGGGTAATTTGCTCTATTAAAATCAAAATTGGTAGAAGAGTTACAGACCATCATATTGTTTTGTAGTCACAATCATTAAGCGTCCATTAAACAGATAGTATCTAAGTCAATTGGTGCAAAATAGCACCGCATTCACTATATTTTGTAGAATTAAACTAAGTAATATTCAATTGCATATAGTACGAGTAAGTTGAAGCAGAAGCTCCACCTCCACTACCGCTAGTGCCATAAAAATACTAATCGAGAGAGCGGTTGACAACATACTGAACTGAATCAAATCAAACACCGTAAAATCAGAAACAAACAGAGCCAGTGATGTCACGTTAAAAATCAAGCAGCATATAGGAGAAGTAGGGTCCATAATCAATCCAAATAAAGAACAACAACATGTAAGCACCCATGGTGCTTGAGCAGCAGTGTTTTGGATCCAAAAATTAAATCTGGAACCTTAGCAAATAAAGAGGTCAACGGTCTTCTTCTCCGTTCACTCAAACAAACTTTTCTATACGTTTCACAAACCCCATCGAGTAAATGCACGTGCTGGGTTTGGTAGAGAACCATTAATTAACGTGGGCATTCATTCTAAGGTAGTAGGAATTATTAAGCAAATTTTCAAATCAAAAAGTATAAAATATACTTTGTTAACACAAATTAGCTGTGGAGTTACCGAGTTTTGCAGGCCCAGACAATTGAACACATAGGACAAAGTTCGAAAGATTCAAACTGCTCCAATCAAATCTCCTAGTCACAATTTTAAAATATAAAACACAAAAATTCAAATATAGAAAATATAAGTTACATTTTTGTTTTAAAAAAACAAAAATAATTTTAACCATATACATGTCGTAGCTGATAGCGGGCTCCGCTCCTGCTGCCGACTAACACTAAATATATGGAAAGATATTATATGTCTTAATAGGTAAACTGACTAATAATATTCGAGTTTGGAATTCCTTTGACTTATTCGGTTTGTAATTTATTTTTACTAATTCAGTAAATTATTTAATATATATATATATATATATATATATAATGATTTAAATCAAAATTACTTTGACGTGCATATATATATGTAGCTAATGCACAAGGTCTGCCTCGCGGTGATAGTTTACAACTTTTTTTGTGTTTACATAATAAGTGAAAATTTGTTCACACCCGTGACGCAATATATATAAGTTAAATTATTATGATTATAATGTAAGTTAGAAATGAAATGTGTAAGCGAATTAAAGAGTTTAGGTGGGAGTACTGTTTGTTTTGTGAGATTTCCTTTTGACATTAATGGATATTGTGGAGAATTGACTAAGATTCATTCTCAACAAAGTGAAGGGTGGAAGAAGTCAGTGAAGATGCCAATGTAGCCATAGAAACTCCTGTTTTACTAGCAGCTTGGTTTGGATGGTTGTTACTGTGTTGTTAGTTTAAATATAATATTTGTTTTGATTATTACTTAAATTTTATTATATCATATCATTAAATATGTGATAACTCCATAAATGGAGAGATTTAGAGCATAAGAACCATTGTTGATATAGAGAAGAAGAAGAACACAAACAAACAGAAGATGAGGAAAACATAATTTTGTTATTTTTTCATAAAAAATGATGAACCACTATAGTGAGCTATTACATTACTGATGATGATATTACTAACTACTTGACTAACCGCCTCTCTTAACCAACTCTAACAACTGGAGCAAGATAATAAGTGCACAGATCCTTTAACCATAAGAAATGCTAACCACACCTACTAGTTAACACTCCTCCTCAAGCTTATTACGAAATAAGTCCTTCATGCCAAGCCTACTAATAAACGCTGATGGTTTAACTCGCTCTAAATCTTTATGAGCGGGTCCTTGTTTATATTTTCAGTTTTCAAATAATGCTTGATAGATTTTTCCCCGATAAAATGACAATCTATGTCGATATGTTTTGTCCTTTTCATTGAAGATAGGATTGGGTACAAATAAATTGCTTCCTTGCTATCGATATCACTCTAACGTAAAAGTTCTATATGATTCCAAGTTCTTTGAATAAGCCAACAAGCTAAGTTATCTCAAAGAACACATGTAGCCATACTTCAATCGCCAAATTTGAGCTTCTTGAAATAGTCTCGTGTTTCTTTGATCTTCATGAGATTAGAGCATTTCCAACCGCACCACACATACCCTATGACCGACTTTCTTTTCGTAAATAAGCTCTCCACGTAATCACAAAGAAGCCGTAAGTTGAGAAGTTCTTACCAATAGCATAAAAGTCCCAAAATTAGAGCTTGTTTGATGATCCGACCACTCGAGTCCGACTTCCATGCCGAAACTCCTTGGAGATAAGGTATGTAATGGGCCGAGAACATGTACACTAATGCAAGGTCGCATTTGGTCATGTTGAGATATAATAGTCTCCCTACTACTCGATATGTTCGTGGTTTTTGAGTAGATGATCACCGCTTCGTATTGTCAATTTGTATACATTCGTCATATCAACAAATGTGAGTTTTTTGTTCAACTCCAATGGTGTTCCAACAAACGTTTTGTTCTCTTAGACTAGATTTAGAAACAAGTTTTACGATTTTTCTGAGACATCAGATTCCTTTCATGCATCTAGCAAACTCAATACCTAGAAATTTAACTCTCCTGCATCCTTTTATTTTAAACTTTTTCCTCAAGTTCCATTCCGTTCCATAAAGTAACTGCAGCTTTATTACTAGTAATTAGAATATCATCATTATATACTATAATATTATAACACCACTTCCAATCGCCTTTAAGGAACAAGGAACATTCATAATAACTTACGAATCCCATTGTCACCAAGGCTCCGTTAACTTCAAATTCGATTGTGTTGGTGTCATTAAGACCATATAGTACTTGTAGTTTTAGACCTTCTCCAGACTCCTCTCTATGTCTAGCAAAACCCACTGGAAATATGCATGTACACCTCCTCCTATAAATCACCATCGAGGAAAGAATTATGCACATCCATTTGAAACACCAACCACCGCTTGGAAGTACGAGAAGCCATAATAGACTCCGATGCAATCATCTTTGCCACAAGACTCGAATGTCTCCTCATAATCTAGCCCTCTTTTTTTTAATTAAAACATTTGGCATCAAGCTTGGCCTTAAACCTCTCCATCTCACAGAGGTTTGGTACTTGATCATATGGATCCATATGCACCCACGAGCTTTTCCAAGTGAAAATCCACAATAATTCAAGCATCGTATCTTCCTTGGGCCGCGATCTCCAACTACATGGACTGAACCCAATTAGGATAAGAAGAAGCCTATTGAAAAGAAACATCGCCTGCATAAAGCTAAGTAAGCTTTCAACACATACTTCAATATAGGAGGAAGAGAGTTGAGAGTAAGACACATGATCGATATAGGTAGGTGCAAGCTACCCTCTAGGTCCGGTAACACAATTCTACAAACTAAACGAGGTCACTTGATCTAGCAACTTAAAGGGAACAACAATATCCTCGAAAAGGATGAGAAGGATGCAGAGTGTGTATCTGAGAAACAACAAAGAAGAGCATGTAAAACATTTGACATATAAACAATGTAGTCGATTGACTAGAGTGAGGGACTCGAATAGTGGAGATAAAGCACTTAAACGAGACGAGAGGCACGGATTAGTAATAGAAGGAGATAACAAGTCTAATAATAAAGAAAACAGCTTGGGATTAGAGAAAGATCGTGACATGTTTGAGAGGGAATAAGTCTTTTTTAAAGACCACATGCCGTTAACAAAGAAAGACTTCTAGTGAAGATCACATGTAACATAACCCTTTGTAGAAAATGTAACACCCCAAAAGTCTCTAAGACTAGACCCCGTGATACGGGGAGGCGTAACCAAATAGAAAAACCGAAAATTTTCTCAAGATTTTAATTTCTTCGTGATAGTGTGATATGAATAGTAGCAAGAACCGTGATAAGAAGAATCACCATGATCCATGGTATGATGGTATAAATCGTTGTTGTAGTTGTAAGTTGAGGTATTGTAACGCCTTGAACTTTCTGCTAAGTTTGAAACCATTCTAGGTATGTAGATCCAAACTGATGAATTTTATGAAAATAAGGTTTTAAGATCAATTCTTACGTGGGAAGTGTATTGATACAAATTAAGGTCAAAAGGAACCTCTAGCACAAAGTTGTTTTCAGAGTTTTCCCACTGGGACAGTCTTCATATAAGTTCTTACAAGGGTTAGATTTAAACGACCATAACTCCTATTTTAAGAAGTTTTTTGGGTGATCCAAGAGGACAAATTGAAGCTCTTCAGTCTTATTTTCAACGCATCTATCCTTGTATCAATTAGAGTTTGAAATAAAAAGTTATGAGCAAAGCTTGGTAAAACACTATCAGTTTTGATCTGACAATGTACAAGCCCAATTACCATGAGTCATGGTATGACTCGTGGTGCCAAGGTACGACTCATACCGAGAATACGCTGCAGAGTTTCGGGAAGCTTTTAAGCCACCTAGAAGTCACACCAGATACCACAATCCGTGGTATGTCACCACAATACGTGGTATGTCACCACGAGCCGGTAATACCAGAGTCAGTGGTACGACCCTTGAGGGTCGGGCAGATAGTTTTTCAAATTTCGATTTTATAAGGGGCATCCTAGTAACTTTCTATGCTTTTAACCTCTAAACTAGGTCATTTTGAATTTTCGAAGAGGGGTATTTAAGGGTTAAATCCAGCCTAAACCCTTATTCCTCTCCTAACACCGCGCATCAAATCCTCTCAAGGCTCTTAAGCTCCTAGGGTTCTTCTTCTTCAACTCTCTTCGGGGTCTCAAGTCTTGGTAAGAATTCATCAAAGCCAAGGTACGCGGTTTAGAATTGGGAATTTCTTCCACCTCATGCCTAATTCCAAGCTCAATTACCCGATTTCAATTCCTTCAGTGCCTCCAACTACATTTTTATGAATTTCTAGGGTTAGATCCTTTTTGACGAAAAACTCCATGATCTCTATTTTTAAGTTAGTATGATTTACTTAGGAATGTATGAATTTCATGAATATCAAAACTTGTGTATCATGGCTGAATCTTTAACATTATTTTCATGGCTAGTTCATGTATGTTAAGCAATTTATAAATTTTATGATTTCTAACTAGACTGGGTGCAAAAACTAAGTATGTTTCTCGATTATGATTATGATAAATATGCATATTTTGGGAGTAGCATTTAGCACCAAGTAGTCAGGTTCACTCTACCTGTGTCTCATAACTATGTACCATCGTAGGTATGATAGGGTCCTCGCAGAGAGTGTTTCCCCGCTCAATGGGCTCACAAAGTGATATCACGCCTTCATCATTCTTTACCTGGAAAGACCTTGAACGACTCTTCCAACTTGAGCAAGGTAGTTGGGCATCATGTACTCATTCATTATGGTGCTCTGCTATGAAAATCTCCTACCGCTCCTCATGTTTCATGTTTCTTCATGTCCGTGGACTTATAATATCATGTTTTATAAGATATTTTGACCCATTGATTAGATTATGAGTTTTACTTATAATTTCAAATATGATGAGCTTTATGATTTTGTTTTCAAAACTTGGGTCGTTATACTGCATTATGATGAACAACTTATGTTTTATAACTATCTCACAATCATGACTTTTTAGCATGTTGTCCTTATCTCTCATATTTTACTTATCCCACATACTCAAGATATTCAATGTACCGATCATACTTTTGTGCTATATCGTCTCATGATATAGGTCCGAGTGACGTTCCCGCCCGCCGTTAGATTACTCCTTACTCCTGCTCACTCCAACTCTTAGTGAGTCCTTATCATCAGAGACACGCTTTGGTTTATGTTCCTTTTATGTATTTTCTGCCATACGTGGCGTGCATCTAGTTGGGGGCTTATCCCATCACCATCTTATACTTTAAAGGCTTTTTAGATGATGATGTATAGATGCTCAAAAGAGTGTTGACTTGTTGTCTCCATTTACGCCTTATGATATCTCATACTTCCGCTTATGCTTTATTTACGCTTAGTGTATGGTTATGCTTATGTTATGCATATACCATGGGTTAGCTTAGAGTCATTCGTAGTTCTGTAATCCCGTGTCGCGTCTGTGGTCTATGCTTAGATCGTGACAAATTTGGTATCATAGCCTCAAGTTTAGGTGTGTCCTAGGTGACCGAAAGCCGCAATCTGTAGCTCCACGGATGTGAAACACGCCACACTTATAAGGAAGAGGCTATGAGATATTTTAGGAAACTTTCCTTGCTTTCAGGTTCTATATCGTGTAATGAAGTCCAACCCTCTCTATTTCCAATCATGGCAATGTTTAGGAAATCACTTCCACAGAGTTTCACGAAGAAGAAACAGCCGTAATGGCGTATCACTAACCCTAACAGTCCGCAGATCCCACTGACACCATGATTCATATTAATTGAATGCTTTTTTGAATAACCATGTTGAACAATATCCAAATCATCAGTACTTTGCACCGGCAATATCATTGAAAGAAAATGAACACCGATCTCACCAAAACGAACCCCTAGAGTTTCACGGTTCATAGGTAGACGAGGATACACAAAGAGTTCATCGAGGAGATTCAAAAGATTACCCAAATTATGGGGATTTTAGGAGAGGATAATGCAGATTTGGGCCCTACCAGTTGAAGGGGATAACTCATATTTGGTTCAGATAAAGGAAAACAGGGTTCGAGGGTGCGTAGTTCCCGTTGGTTGGGATGAGTTCGTGAGAGCCTTTTAGATAGATTCTTTTCCCGAGAGACGAGGGAAGCAAAGGTTGCACACCTATCAACCTAAAGCAAGAACAACATGACTGGCTCAAGAGAATGCCTGATGTTCATCTAGCTAACCAAGTATGCTGCTGCAAATGATTGCCGAACCAGGCTGTGAGGGGATCAAGCTTCTGTGTTGGGGTCCTGCATTTTATGGTCACAAAGGTAGGACCGTTATGTCACTCGACATGTAGGGGTGTTCACGGGTCTCATGAAAATCAAAACCAAATAAATTAATCGATTTTAAAATTTTTAAAACCAATCCAAACCAACTAGAATATATTTTTATCAATTTGGTTGTTACCGATTTTGATCCGATTTGGTTTGGTTCGATTATTCCTGCTATTCATCATATATGAAAATAAAGAAATAAATAATAAGACTACACGATCAATGAAAAAACTATATTACTATAATGAATAGATGAAAGAATAATCATAATTTGGTATGTAAATGGACCAAATGTTACTCGTATTGCATGAAGTTAAACCGTGAAACAACACCAATATTAGGCATGCCCATTGTACTTCTTATGGTTGGTTGTTTTAACCTTTCATCACACAAAACATACAATTTTTTTAATTTTTTTAATTTTTTTATATTTATTAATATTAAATTAAGTAAATACTTTTTCAAAACAAAGAACCTTGAGTGTAATGCATTAATTACTTTGTTACATAATTGCAAAATATGAACTCGTGCTCTCAACTCAACTTTCTAACACAAAAATACAAACTTCATGCATGCAAAATAATCATCTTCCCTGCCAATTGAACTTCTCGTTAGAAAAACACCGTCGCAACGTCAGAATCAAAGAATAATAACATAAAAATGACTACATGCTATTTTTTTAGATGTGAAGCTGGGCACTTCTCAACAATAACCCAGCCTAAACCTTATTTGTTATTTTATCAGCTTGGACCCACATTGTTTTATTTCTTGGTTGTAATTTGTAGTCTTTTATTTACTAAATAAAATTTGATGAATACAATTAGTGATAAAAAATAATATATTATGTATAAAATTCTACTTTTGGTTTTCAAACATTTATAATATATATATATATATATATATATATATTAAAATTTATCTATTTAGTTTGATTATTTCTTTTCATTAATTTGAACAAAATCATAACTAAATCAAATATTATCGCTTTTTAAAAATATAAAATCAATCAAATAAAAATCGATTTATTTAATCGATTTGGTTCGATTTTTACTCAAACCGTGAACACCCTGCTATATGGATATCTCTCGACCATGATTCATGCCTAGCGTATCGGTGAGGAGAAGTTGAAGGAGAAGGAGTAGGGAGACTAAGAGGGCTTGTGAACAGGAACTTCGAATTCTCACAACAGAGATGTGTGTGGGCACCATTCTCAAATTCATTAGAGGTCATTAGCCCTACCCATCGTCATCTAGTGTCGCATCTAGGCCTAGAGGTGATTAGAAGGGCAGCACTAGGCTCTAAGACTCGCAGGAGCATGTCCTAGGATGCACTTTCCCAACTTGCAAAGTTCTATAGGAACCACCAAGGGAGTGCTTAGTTGGTTCAAATACTTGTTTCGTGTGTGTGAGGGAAGCCTGACAATGCACTCAGGATTATCCTTCGCTTAGATGATTTATTCGTGAGAGGCCGGGTCCTGCCTACTTTTCAAGAACTCCTAAAGCTCTCCCATCCCATCCCATCAAGGTGCATTATCTAGTGTGTGGCGACAACACCGTAATCGCTTTTATGCACTTTCATCACACCAGAGCAAGAGCTCACTGACAAGGGTCAATGTATGTTAAGAGTTTTTCATCTTTATGTTTATGTATCACATCCAAGGACCATATTATCCTTCGTAACTCCCTATTTGCTATTAATTTCTAAGTGTTAGCCCCGAAATCCTCTCGGTAATCCTTCACCCTATTCCCGTTGGTGAGTCAATTTTAGCGCAGAGGGTATAATTAAATTGTCTTGTCTTAGTTCTTCAAAAGTAATCCCCATCCAACTTAGCAGTAGTTAGATACGACCTGGATTCAATGTTACTTCAACGTGATTTGGTTGTATTCTTGCTATGCTTCGCTAATTGCGTAACCCAAATAGTAGAGTTTTAATTTTTGGGTGAACCAAATTTCAGTGGAATGGTAGTTCACAGTTGCTTGTAGGTCACTTTGGTTCCCTACCTTAAGGCCAGGAGGATGATTTCTAAGGTCAGGTTTATCATTTAGTTGATTCTACGTTTGAGATCTCTAAGTTCGAGACCCCGACTGAAGTCAGCCTCGTTGCCTAGAGTACCTTAGAGGTATTCCTAAATGATCTATTAGAGTCCCTCCCGAGCTTAAGATTGACTTTGGATCGACCTTCTCCCCGATAAGTAGCCCATATCCATTCCTCTTACGTAATGACTCCAACTTAGCTTAAGGAGTCAAGGAATAGTTGAAGGATCTCTTAGACAAGGATTCATCAGACTAGTAAGTCCCAAGTGGGATGCTCCAAATTTTCAGCGTGGAAGAAAAAGGGTCTCGTGAATAAGTATCCTATTCCCATGATCGATGATTTTTTTGATCGTTCGTGGTGTTAGCTGCTTCTGAATATGCATCTCATATCCCGGCTATCACGCCTCGTAAAGTTAGGAAATGTGACATTCCAAGCACGCCTTCGTGGCTCCTGGGTAGTTTTTTGTGTGTTTGTTTCGACACTCAATTTTTACTTCACATTTTTTATTAATTATTTTAAGCTTATTAAATTTTAAATTAAATAATATATTTTTTTTATTTTTTTTATTTTTTTTATTTTTTTTATTTTTTTTATTTTTTTTATTTTGATTGGTTTTTAATTATCTTATATATATAAAATTAAAAAAACAAAAAAAATAAAAAAATTTTTTATTTTTTTTATTTTTTTTATTTTTTTTATTTTTTTTGTGAATTTCTTATTTTTTATGTATGTATTTTAAATTATTAATTTAAAAAATTAAAAAAGGAAATAATGATGTGATTATTTAAAAGTTGAAATATTTTTATTTTATTTCAAGTTCTAAGCTTAATTAAATTAATCGATTAATAATTCATCTTGATTTTTATTTATTTAAGGGATGATTTTATAATTTAATTGATTTCAATTTTCACCGCTGATGCTATTTATTTTAAATGGCCAAAATTGAAATGCATTTGGTTTTGTTGTAAATTGCAAATTTAGCCATAAATTGAGTCAAAAACTGCATACCTCTTTAATCCATGCCATTTAACTTTAGCTAATCCATGTGTGCCACGTAGGCTCTACATGGAATGTTATTTCTCCCCTTTGATCTCCCATTCAATTTTTATCCAACGACTTTTATTTTTTCTCCCTTTAATATATATATATATATATATATATATATATATATATATAAAAAAATTAAAAAAATTTGTTTAATTTTATCTACTTTAATTCTAACAATCGATCTTTTAATTAGATGGTCTAGATTAATTCATTCTATCTAATAATGATGCTGATCTGGACTCCGCCTCATCCTTAAACCCCTAATTCCTTCATTCCACCCTCTTCATGCAACCCTTCCTGGCTGCCCTCTCTCTCCTCCCAATGATCACTGCCAACCACTCTCGGGCCGCACCCTCCCTCCCTCTTTCAACTCCGCCACCCTGTGACGCCACTAACCACCACTGACCACCTCGCGCACTCTCCCATACCCAAACCTCCTCGCTGTACTCACACCCTATCCCCCAACCGTCTGGAGATTTTGCTCAAGCTATTGTCACACTGGCAGGTATGTCACTATCCCTTTTGCCAACCCATGATTTTCTAATTCACGCCACCGCCTTTTAAATTTAATTCAATTTTGAATTCTCGAAGTTATTAACATTAGAGCTCCCCACCTTTTCCTATAAAAGGAGATAGATGGTGGAAAGAGATAGAGGAAAATGTTGGAAGAAGAATAGAATAGTAACAAATACATGCACACACACACTAAAAAGGGGAAACAACAACAAGAAATCAAGCGCGTACATATACACAAACACACTATTAATTTCTTTATTTTTCAATTTTGTGTTCTCCGCTTCAAGTAACTTACCCCTTTACCTGCCTTATATTGTTTGCTTCCGCTCTTAGAGCCGAGAATTTAGCCTAGGGACTTGACTGCCCATCAGCCTCAATCACCGCACAACATCCTAATAAATTTTTTTCTATCTATTTACTAAATTCTAATTAGTCTCGTAGTTTTATGTGTTTGGGAGGAGTCAAGTACTGATTTGAGTACAGTGATGTGAAACATAACCTGTTTCTAGTTGTTCAATTTATCTGTATTGTATTATATAAAAGCGGGAGAGCTTTAACAACTCAATTAGCTCAAAATAACTTTTGTAAAGTTTAAAGCTTTAATTGTTGGTTGGCTGCCCATCTTAAGACCATTGTGATGTTGGTGTGATTGTTTGAATATGACCATAGTTGTGTAGCATGCTCCAATTTATTGTGCTACATAAGTTGTTTTAGCTTTCACTCGCATTAAAAGGCTTAAAGATTGTAACTTTGGAGTAGGATTTGATGTCTTTTCTTTAAGTTTATTAAATGCTATTTGAAGGTTTCCTAATGATTACAAGTAGTCATCTAGTAAGATAATTGAAAGTTTTGGGTCTAACTCAATTAAGCTTAAGAATTTGTTTATGATAAAATGTCTTAAACTAGAGAACTTCTTATATGGTTATGAAAGACACCACATATGAATAACTAAACTTTTAAAAGAATGGTGTCAAGCCTTTATTTTTAGAATTTACACACTAGTTGCCATTTGTACATCTTTAAATTGTTTGCTTATTACTTAATCATGATCTCTAACTATGTCACGATCCAAGTCTGGGACCCCCGATCCTGCACACAGACCTAGAATCATGATTGGCTCCAAGCTAACCCATAGTACATACATAGTATGACTTAATAACATAATCAAGTAGATAGATGGAATGAACATGAATGCCAAGCATCGAATACCATGTAGAGCATAAATCAAGCGAATACATCACAATGTCAATCTCATAGTCGATCATACTATTCATATCCTAAAAGCCTCAACTAATCAAGAGATACTTGTACAAGCCTCAACCTGCCTCCAAGTCTCGAAGCTAAACTAACATAACAAATCTAAACTAATGTATGTCCTCTGACAACGAGGGACTCACGCAAAGAAGGGGCCGGAATAGACCGAAGAGGAATTGAGCCATTCGCGAGACCGAAATAATCACCCGAACCTATATCATGATACGATATAGCATAAATATGTGGTCGCACTTAGAATGTACCGAGTATGTGCGTGGTAAGTAAAACATGCTTAATAAACCATTAGTAAAAACATGCATATAAATCAAAAGATCATGAAAGTAAGGATCGTATGTCAAAACTGGGGACTGAGACATAATCATAAGACGGTTATCATAATCAGAACATCCTAAACTTTCCTAAGATCAGACCTAGAGTTTGAATGGAGAAAGCAGGAAAATCTTGCACTGTGTCACAGACGACTCATCCAAGAACCCGTGAAGTACTCCACAAGTCGTGAAGTGACTCGGTGAAAGCAGGTGGCAGCAGACAAGCCGTGGTCGTGGGTGACCACTTAATGGATCCATGAGTCGTGGTGTTACCTCATGAAAATTATATACAATCGCCTATATTTACATTATTACAATTATATCTCAAGACTTATTAGTTCACGCTGGTCATTTGCCATATCGGGCCGCTTGTGTTCTACTGTTTTTACCTACATCTTTCATACTCAAGCACATTCAAAGTACCGATGCATATTTTCTACAAGCTGTATCATATTATGATATTGTGTAGGTTCTTAGTCACACTCTTCTGAGCCGTAGTCTCTTCGTATGATTTCAACCGCATCATCTGGTGAATGCTCATCTTTCGAGGAAGGAGATTTAGATCTATTTCGGGGCTTTCTGGGCTTTCAGATTTTTAAAGCCCCCAAATCGTTAGTTCTGATGACTTTCAAACACAGTTTGTTCGCATTTTACTAGACATGTATTCTTTTATTTTGAAAAGTGTTATTTAGTTATGTTTATACAGCCTTCCGCTTTATTTAATTCGCATAACGTTTGATGTTAAGCCATAGGTTAGCTCTTCGAGGTCACTTGTGGCGCCAAGCACGTATCGCCCAGTGGTAAACTTGACGTGACAAACTTGGTATTAGAGCATTAGGTTTAGAGTATCCTAGATGTCCGAAAGTCGCGTTGAGTAGAGTCCTTTTCATGGGTGTGAAACGCGCCGCACTTATGACAGAGGCTGCAAGGCGTTATTAGAAATTTTTCCTGCTCATGATCTTTATCGCAAGGCTGAGCTAATATAAAACATTCTAACACACCTCTATTCTTTTAGATAATAATGCTCTCCAAAATGAGGGAAAACAAGAAGGACTTAAACGCTAACCCACACCCCTACTAGCTCCAACAAACCTTCAGATGATTAGGTGTCCTCCGCCTCGTTTAGCGTAACGCCCGGGACAAGCCGACTTAGGCCGTAACCAATCAAGAAACCAATAAGTGGTAAACACAATACCAATAATAGGTCTCAATGCGTCAGTCCAGATTTCATATGAATAAATCCGCCTACCAATGATCTAAGGTAGAGGAAGACCTGCAAAGTAGTTCATGGATGAGATCCGTAAAATCACCCAAATCATGGGTGTCACTACCACAGAGTGCTTAATTGGTCAGCCTACCAATGAAGGTGGCTCGATTGGTACAAGCAGGAAGGAAGAGAGGTCGAATGGAGTAGATCAGGTAGAATGGGACGAGTTTGTTATGACATTCCTTGACATATTATTTCCTCGGGAGTTGAGGGAAGCTAAGGCTTTCGAATTCATGAACTTGAGGCGTAACAACATGTCAACGAGGAGTATGCATTGGAGTTCACACGATTATCAAGGTATGCCCTAAAATAGTTGCTGAAGCCGAGAAAGTCTTGTATGCTCACCATTAATGGAGTTTGAATTTGGTGCTTAAGGAATAGAACTGCATGCGTATCAAGGACATCGACCTCTAGCCTTATCATTCATGCACAACAGATGAGGTGGGAGAAGTCAAGGAAATCGAGAGGGAGAACAAACGGCGAGAACATTCCACTTTGAGTATGGCCAGCAGAGGTCGCGAGGGTAGTCGACCAAACAAAGAAGCAGAGCAAAACCTCTAGTATCCTCATCATCCAAGGCCCCTTCTTTCCAAACCCGCAGGGATCGAAAGGGGTGGAGCATTAGGATCCCACTCCCCGTGAGTCACGCCTCTAGTAGCTAGACATTTCCTGGGGCCCGTCCTAAGTTGGCAAGAATCACCCGGGGAAGTGCCGCTAGGCAAGAGGTTGAGCGCTGGCCAGGGCTGGCCTAGGTCACAGACGGGAGAGATTGTCCCTCGCTGGACGGAAAAGACCCAACCTACTACTCAAAGAATCCCAGTCGTCCAAATTTAAGGGTACTACTGTGTAATGCAGGATCGGCAACTAAAACCATTTATACTTTGTCTTCTCGCCGATCGAGAACTCATCACGTGGTTACGGTATGTTGCGCCTCTTTTCCATATTGATGTATATGCCTTGTTAGATTCAGGAGCCACACTTTCCTTCATGACTCCATACATTGTCGTTCGCTTGATATTAGTCCGTATACCTCCCTTAACCATTTTCGGTTTCTACTCCTATCAGTGAGTCAATTTTAGCTCAACGGGTATACAGAAATTGTCCAGCCTCAATGTTGAGTAAAGTTATCCTAATTGATCTAGTGAGCTAGACATGGTCGACGTCGACCTCACCGTTTCTATGGATTGGTTACATTCCCGTTATGCCTCGGGCTGACTATGTAACTAGAGTCGTCAGTTTCAGCTTTCCTAACGAGGCGCCTTTAGAATGGTAGGCTAGTGTTTACATTTCTAAGGGTCGGTTTATTTCTACCTTAAGGCCAGAATATGATTTCAAAGGTTTGCATCTATCACTTGGTTATGGTCGGGGATTCTAGTTCCGAGACGCCGATTATTCGGGGCCGCTGGGCCATAGTGAATTTCGGGATGTCTCAAGATCTTCCTGCAGTCCCTCCCGAAAGTGAGATAAACTTCTGCATAGACCTTTTCCGCATAATCACCATCTCTATTCCTCCTTATACAATGGCTCCAATCGAGCTTAAGGAGTTGAAGGAACGGTTGAAAGACCTATTAGACAAAGGCTTCATCAGATCCAACATCCCTCCAATGGATGCTCCAAAGGTTGTTCAAGTAAAGAAAGACAATACACTTAGAATTTGCATCAACTACCTCAACTCAACAGCAGTCAAGAATGTATCCTCTCATAGGATTGATGATTTTTTCGATAAATTTCAAGGAGCTTGTTGTTTCTCCAAGATAGACCTCGATCAGACACCACCAAACCAGGTCAAAGAATGTGACATTCGAAAATAGCTTGAGAACTCGATATGTTCACTACAAATTCATGCTTATGTCTTTTGGACTAATCA
This sequence comes from Datura stramonium, assembly GCA_018107945.1. Classification (NCBI taxonomy): domain Eukaryota; kingdom Viridiplantae; phylum Streptophyta; class Magnoliopsida; order Solanales; family Solanaceae; genus Datura; species Datura stramonium. Next base: position 91,989 of record JACEIK010004284.1, read on the forward strand.
ATTCTCCTACATCATTTATAGATATGATGAACGTATCAAGTCGCACTGAACACGATTGTAATTGTATTCATAGATGACATCTTGTTATACCTGTGATGAGGAGGATCATGCTAACCACCTCGAGGATAGTGTTGCACTCGAGACCGTCGCCTGTTTGATAAATTTAATAAGTGTGAATTTCCGGTTGAAGTCACTATTTTCCTGGCCATGGTCTAAAGAGGGTATTAAGGTATATCATCAAAAGATAGCAGTGGTTAAAGATTGGCCAAGACCCACTTCCCCATTAGATATCGTGGAGTTTTCTGGATTTAGCCGTTATTACCGATCGGCTTATGTATGATTTCCATTGCATCCTCTTGATCAAATTGACTCAAGAAAATGTGAAGTCGGTCGGTCAGCCAGAGAAGAGTTTCCAAGAGTTGAAGACTCACTCACTACAACTCCTAGCTTTGACCTTTCTTAAGAAACATATAGGTTCGAAATTATTGTGATGTTTCCCTAGTTGGCCTCGATTGTGTCCTGATGCAAGGCAGATATCTTATGCCTTCAGACAACTCAAGATTCATTTATAAGAACTATCATATGCATGATCTTGAACCGTCAGCAGTTGGTATTTGCTCAAGATAGTGGAGACATTACCTTTGGGCGGAGTTCACATGGATGTTTTCACTAACCACAAGAGCTCTCTTCAATATGTGTTCGCTAAAAAGAATTTAACCTTTGTCGAGAAGGTGGCTAAAATTATTGAAAGATTATGATATGAGTGTACTATACCACCCAGGAAAGGCCAATATAGTGGCCGATGCCTTAAGGTGAAGTCTATGAGAAGTGTTGCTCATGTCACAGGCAGCATCCTGCAAAAGTATATCCACAGTTACCTCATTTGGGGAGTGCGCTTAGTTGATTCAAGCTTGAGGGCGGAGTTGTAATCCGTAGAGGGTCGAATACTCACCTAAGTGGTGCAGGTTAAGTCAAGTGTGACGAAGACCCCATACTACTCAAGTTAAAGCGGAGGCATTTAAGAAAGTGAGGTGGAGGGCTTTCCCAGTGGGGAGATGGTGTACTTGTTACCAGGAAGATTGTGTGTTCTAGAAGTATATGACTTGAGACAACGAATACCGGTAGAAGCACACAACCTGTGTATTCCATTCATCTAGGTGCCACTAGATGTATCGTGACCTATGGGAAATCTATTTGTGGAACGATGAATAAGGACATTACAGAATTTATAGTTAAGTGTTCGAACCGCCAATAGGTTAAGGTTGAACATCGTAGACATGGGGGTATGAATCGAATATCGTATTCTACTTAGGAAGTAGGAGGAAGTGAATATGGACTTCATCACAAGCCTAATACCTCATATTCGACAACATGATTTAATATGGGTTATTATAGACGATGACTAAGTCAACGCATTTTCTACCAAGACTACCGACTCAACAGAATTATGCTAGACTCGTACATTTGGGAGTTAGCCGACACAAAGTTCCTCGTCTATCATTTTAGATAGAGGTGCTTAGCTTTACCTCGCATTTGTAGTGTAATTTTTCGTAATGGACTCGCACTCTGTCAAACCCACAATTTTCACCCACTGCATCTGATGGACAAGCCGAGGGATCGTACGTACTTTGAAGATATGTTGAGGGCTTGTGTGATTGATCAAGGGGCGCTTGGGATGATCGCTTACCTCTCATTGAGTTTGTAATAACACTAGCTACCACTCCAAAGATCCGTGATGGTGTCCTGCTGAGGCATTGTGCTATAGAGGTGTAGATCTCCCTAGATGGTTAGAAGTTAGTGAAGCTACCATGATAGGACTAGAATCGCCTACGAGGCTGCAAAAGGTTCAAATTTCATCCGAGAAAGGTTGGAAATGTGCCTCGTAGCCGACATAAATCGTATACATATGTAAGGAGTAGCAGAAGCCAGAGTTCATCAGATAATTGGGTTTCTTATCTTAAAATTTCACCTTTGAAAGGAGTGTGATGAGGTCTCGAAAGAAACAAAACTAAGTCCGAGATGTGTGAGACCTGCAGAATCTTGGAGAGACGCATTAGCAATGTAAATTATGAGTTAGAATTACCTATAGAGTTAGCATCTATAACCTACCTTCTATGTGTCCTGAAGAAATGCATCTAAGTACCGACCTCAATAGTGCCTCTAGAGAGTGTTCGTGGTAAAGGACAAACTCCTTACGAAGGAGTTGCGAGATATCCTAGGCCATCAATTTCGTAAGTTGAGGAAAAGGAGGTCACTTCGCAGCGTTTTGTGGAGAAACAACTAGTTTGAGGGAGCCACATGGGAAGCGAAAGTACATAATGGCTAAATACCCTAATTTATTCCCTTCCGCCCGCCCCGCACGTATTAAAGCCCTCGTTAAAGTACTATATTCGCTCGTACCACTACTCTATTCACATTTTTAATATGCACCCTAGTTGCATCAACTCAATTAGTATGCCCATATTAGTTCTGAGGCGCTCACTCCTTCGTAAATCGCCTAATAGTTTTCAGCTTGGATTTCAACCATTTCCAATTTTTTTAGTTTATCTAGCCTACATTCGAGGATGAATGTTCTCAAGAAGGAAATATTATAACATCCTAAAAGTTTCTAAGATTAGACCCGAGAGTTTAAATAGAGAAAGCAAGAAAATATTGCACTGTGTCACAGGACATCCCTGGTCCAAAGGGGACTAGTGAAGTATTCCACGAGTCATGAAGTCGGGTGGCGCCCAAAACACGAGCCGTGGTCGAAGGTGACCAAGTGACGGAGCCATGAGTCATGGTGCTACCTCACGACTGGGTGTTGAGTCGTGGGTTAGAGTACCGTGTCAAGGTGAGAAATTATTTGGGCAGCAACAACGACCCGTTGTTCCATACAACGAAGTCAAGTCGATCCATGAGCCAAGCCCAAATTCTTCGTAAAACTCGTTGTCTAGGATCTAGCAGACAACGACCCGCTGGTTTAACCAACGAGCCGTTGTGTCGCTCGTTGGTAGAAGTCCCGATTTTTGTTCAAAATTCCTTCATGACCACGAGAGGAACCAACGACCTGCTGGTTCATCCAACGAGTCGTGATTACCTCCCTTGCTCCGATTCCAACAAGCTAAGATTTGGCTCAGGACCAATGATCGGTCCCAACGAGTCGCGGGTATCAACCAACGACTGTGTGACCCCTAGCTAACTCAATTTGTTCCTCCCACTTCCGGTCCCACTTGTTAGTACAACTTAGTATCAGCCTACCACGTTTCAGTCATTTTATTCAATTTTCGTGGATATGTTTATGACCACCAGGCCAAAGAATCTGCTTACATTATTACAATTATATCCCAAGATTTATTAGTTCATATTTGGTCATTTCATGCCATATCGGGCTCAATTGTGTATCTTCACTGCTTTTATATACCTCGCATACTAGTACATTCAATGTATTGATGATATTTCCTATGTTGTATCGTATTATGATACAAGTGCATATTCTCGCCATAGCATCACCGCAAATTCCCTTCGACGATTTCACCCGCATCATCTTCGGTGAGTCCTCATCTCGAGGATGGAGATTTAGTTCTATTTCAGCTTGCTTTCAGATTTTTAGAGTTAGTCAAGCTTGTCCCAACAACTCGCGCCCTAGATGACTTCTTAATACTGTGTTTGTTCAATGTTTACTGCATGTATTCTTTTTTTTTTGAAAAGTGTTATTCGCTATGTTTATATACCCAACTTCTATTTAATTAAGTTTTACCAAAGGTGATGTTAAGCTATGGGTTATCTTGGGGTCACTTGTAGCGCCAAACACCATGTCGTTGCCTGTGGTGTAGATTCGTGTCGTGACAATAATTGGACATAGGACCCAACATTTAAATATAGAAATCACATGACTTCGTCATAGCCGAAATCGTAAGTAAAAGCTCATAAACCGATCATTGAGTCATATCTCGCTTATAAAACATAATCTTATAAGTCATGAACATGAATAACTCAAACCATGAGGAACAATGGGAGACTTATTTATAACCGACACCATCACGATAGAGCTTACGTGATGCCCCAACTATCACACTCAAGTGGGCAGAGTTGGCTCCAACACCTTGCCAGGTTAAGGACACTAAACCATGATATCGATATCAGTTCGAGCCCCTTAGCTGGGAACTCTCTTGAGAGGTCCTAAGCATATATACATATACCTACATTGGTGTGTATTTATGAGACGGGGACCTCGAGACCCCAAGCCTACTTGATGCTGGGACACTACTTCCAAAAACATGGGGATAGTGCTCACTTCATTTTTTAATGAAGTTGAAATCATAACTTCATACATAAATTTGCAACTTCTAACATCGGGGAGTCTTTGCTCCAAACATATCATAAGTTGTATTAGGAGTTTTGACTCCAAACCATTGATAAGTTTCGATCTTATTAAAGATTACAAATCATAAAAACATACTTAACTTACATGGCTTGCCTCAAATCATAAAATCATTCATACTTGAAATAGACTTCATAAATCATAATCATGGAATCATAAGTTGAGAGTTCATAAACATTAATGTATACTAGATATCTCATCCTACCTGAAATCATAGACTCTTAAGCTTGAATTTCATAAAAACTTGCATAATAGGGTATAATTTCTAATAACTTGAAATCATTAATTTGAGAAGAAGTTTGGACAATGGGCGTGGAATAAATCACCCATTCATAGCCCTACATAATTGCAACCGATTTCCAAACTAGTCTGAAAGCCCAAGAGCATCGGGGAAGAAATTTGGAGAGAATTCTACTAATCTTTGAAAGAAAATCTCAATAAATCGTATGTGGGAGCCTAGGATAAACCCTTTAAAACACTCCTTCGTAACTATCATTGCAGCTCAACACGAATTATCCTTAGGAATTACATAAAGACATCACCTGCAACTATCTAGAGGATATATGACGCTGAAGCCTGTTTATTGTATATGAAGCACTTCCGATACTCTAACAAGTTCTAACCAACGACCTATTAAGACGAGTCGCCATATGAAACAATGATTCATTTGCTCCATCCTGCTTCCAAGGGAAATTATGTTACTCTTCGGTTCTCCACCCAACGACTGCATGATGAGTCGTTATCGCCATCACTGTCATCCGCACCCTTCGTTGACACCGACGTATCCTGCCCTTTTCCTAACTTGCTCATCCACTACCCAGACGACTGCTATATGAAACAAACGAAATGTCACTTCTGCCTGCTTTTTTGTCTGAATCTTGGATCGGGACTTACCACGAGGGACACGATGGGTCGTTGTTCCCTACAATAACTCATCCCTTTAGTCATCCCGTAACTCGGGTGAAATTTTCCGCTTTTCCGGGTTCAACCCTCTGTCCGATCTTAAGAATTTTGGGTGTTACAAACTAATATGCTCAAAATGGTATAATAAGTATTATTACTTCTTATTATTTGAAGACTTGTTTTGTATTTGAAGTTTATTGTTCTTTCTTTTAACTTTTTAAGTATGTCACACGTGAGTTCTTATTTGAAATAGTAAAGTGTTGGCATAAAATGTTTAACCAATATCTACATGATTGAGTTAACTACTTCGTCTCCTCGCATCTTGATCATAACTCGTTTGTTTTGGATGCCAAAAAAACATTACTCTTTTAACGTATTGAAACCTATGAGGTTTCCAAATGATATATGAAGGAGATATGAAATACGATTAAGAGATATGAGTTAATTTAATTTTTATAGAGTTGTCTTCTATTTCAGCCTTTTGTTGCATGCTTGGGGTTTCAAATAAGTATATTGAAATGTGATTTAAAGAGATATTTTATTTGTTTGGGACTTGAATTTTTAAACTTGGGTTGACTTCTACTGAGAAATAAAAGTAAGTAAGAGATTTTATTTGTCTAAAAATTATTAACACCCTTCTTTGATTTTTGAAAGATATTATTCTTTAAAGATTTCTTCAATATTATATAACTACTTCTATAGTTCTTTGGGATTGATCTTTCTGCTTTTAAGCTAACTAGCCTTAAATATTAAGGACAATGAAATAACTATGGTGCAAATGTCTTGCTTTATTACAAAGATGCACAAAATTTTATTAGCTTTTGCCTCTTTCATTTAACTACTTTAATGAGTTTAGTTGAGCAAATTCGAAATTCTAATATTAATTTAATGTGTGTATGTATTTCTTTTTATTTTTGGAAGTCAAAAATTATTCAAGATCTTGATGTCTAAGTATGTAAAATATTGCAGTAGATCACGTTTATTCATTTCTTTTCAAATGTATTATGTACTTTTGGTTCTTTTTTTTTTTTCTTTATATGTAAAAGAATAAATAATTTTAAGATGTTCAAATCTATATTATATTAAAAGTGTGAAGGTTTCTATAAATGTTGATTGAACTTTTTGTCCTTCATTAAAAGTCATCGCAATAGACAAAATTGTCATTTGCTATTCTTTATACAATTATTATTTTAATTAAAAACTTAAAAACTTCAAATTGTATATTTAAAAAAATTAAAAAAATTAAAAAAATTAAAAAAATTTTTTTATTATATTAGATTTTCATATTGTAGATACTCTATTTATAGTGTAAAAAATTTAAAAATAAAAGGAAAAAGAAAGACTTGCACGAAAGTTTTTTTTGCCCATTTTGATTTGAAACTTTTTATTTTTTCTTTTTTCCTTTTTTGATGGTAGGGAATTTTATAAAGTTTTTATAGTCACAAATTTTTTCTTCTTTGATTAAAAAAATTCTTTTAATAGTAATGTCCTAATATTTTTATACTTTTAAATTCTTTTTGATTTATAAATCTTTCAACTATTATATAACTAATTTATAATTACATGATTTAATTCATCAACCCTACTACATCAACACCTTGATTCAATGTCCAAGCTTGTATGTTTTTGTGTTATTCTATCTTCTTCTTTTTCTCATGGTATGAATTTCTTTTTATGTTATGAATTTGAAAAACATAATATATAGTAATTGTTATGCCAACTCAAGTTGTTTGTATTCAAAATAATTTAACTTAGATTGTCTACTTTAGTTGAGTCTAATATTGACACTATATTATCTCGAGTCTTATATTGATATTATGTGATTTAGATTTTGTAATATCTATAATCGACATTCTTCATCTACTCAAACATTCACAAGTTTCATCTATCTCGTGTAGCATCTCTTCATCTCATAAAATAATTTTTAAAATAAAAATTATAAATTATTAAATTACAACTCAGGTAACAATTTATTTTAGATATTATTGCAATGAAATCCGAAAAGGATTTCTCATGGAACAAAATTGTATCAATTAATAGCTAAGGCGATATAATTTTCTATTGATAATAAAAGTCTTAAGACGTGAAGTTGTATTAGTAAAAGAGTATAAAAACGAAACAAAGAAAGGCACGCGAATCGACTACAACATTAGCCGACGAAGCAGGTAATAATACTTTTGTATTATATTCTATGTTCTATATTTTATATTTTACACATGTGTTTGAGTTTTTATCTATTTTTATTAATATTTTATATTTTTAGATATATGTTTTTTGACCATTAAAGTTTCATTTTTGTGTGGCACAAAAGTTTATGCTAGACCTTTCAATAATTATATATTAAAAATAAAAATTATTTATAACAAGACAAGATTTGTTACATCATAAATCGAACGCATTAATAGTGTTAATCCTAATTTTGTACCAAGAAACAAGAAGATAATGTTGGGTTTAATAACAACTCTATAGTCCAAGAATGCAACTAAGTACTTTTTCAAATAATTTGATTTTTGTTTGAAGATGCAATACAATAATCCGATAGAACAATATTTGGTAATTTTCAGATTTCATCAACTAATCTAATATTCAATATATACATAATATTTACTCCTATTTACTTAACAAAATATTCTTTATAGATATACGCACGTAGGTCCTTATAAATGTTGATTGGAATTTTTTGCCCTTCATTAAAAGGTTTCGCAATAGATAAAATTGTCATTTACTATTTTTCTTAATTAGTTGTTAGTTAATTATTGTAGATCTTTACTAATTTGTAAAAGGTAAAACTCCTAATATTTTAAATTGACTAAAATTTTCTTCTTAAATCTTTCCTTATTTGAACTATATTAAAAGTCCTAACATTTTTAAGACTTTCAATTACAATTTTGTTAATTTATATATCAATATATTATTTATTAAATCCACTAACTATCGATCAAAATATTTCAATACGAAAAAATAAAATTAAAGAGCGTAATTTTATTATGTATTAAATATGCGGATTTTTTCTTCATCTTCTTTTTTTCTTTTAAAAATTATATAATTAAAAAATTTCTAGAAACATAGCATACTTTAAGTTATTTCAATTAATCGAGTATTCCTTGTTATTCACTTTGTTTAGATAAATCTATACTATTTTTATACTAATTTATGTGAAGTGTTTGATTAAACACACAAATTAAGAGAAAGAGAAAAAAAGAGAGTTGAAATCATCTCATAAAGGGTAAATGAAAAGTTTAAAATTAAGTTATTATTAAATATTTAAAGTACGAAGTCTCGTAACAAAATATAATTCACACTTTTTAACCTTTTTAAAATAGAGTTCAACACTTGACAAAATAGTTGTTTAATTATTTTTTTTTATATTTAGAATTTTAAAATCAACTAAATTTTATGTATTAAATTCTTCCTTATTTGAAATATATAGAAAATATTAATATTTATATATACATATAATGCATGCATTTATGCCTATGTAAAAGCTGTAATTTTTTTACCGTTAAATCAAATGCTATTGACGTTGTTCATTGAAACAAGTATTAGAACAACCCGAAGAAAGAACTACTAGACTCGATCAAACAATTTAAACATAATCATTTATTAATTTGAAATTCATAATTTTCTTCTAAATTCTTATATTGTTACACACACATCTTCAAATATTATTTATGTTATTTTTATAAATTTGTTCTTATTAATATGAGAAACACACTAAACGCGTATTCATAGACTAGTATTTTTATATAATATGATGGATGAGTTTAGTACTTAAAGTTAGTATGTATGCCCGCTATGAATTAATTGGTTTGAGAAATGATTTTTAACTTGGTATCATGGATATTGTTTGCTCTCTTTTTGGAGTTTTATCTCGCATTATTTAGAAATTATTGTACATCCTAATCTCTTTAAATATGAATTCTGCTATTGACCCAAAAATATAAACTGGCCAGCTGCAAAATAACTATTCATATGAGATAAGTCCCTGCATTAAAAATGAGTAGAATTGATTTATAATGAGCATATATTTTCATTGATATGGATTTAAGAATAACTTCTAATTATTTTCTTTTCTTTTCATGGCGTAAACCGATGTGGCCGGAGTTCTCATTTGAAACTCAATTTGGCCCGTAGGCCAACAACTACTAGGATTTCTGCAAAGACTAAGTCATGTATTAGGAGTTGGATTCTTTTAAGAATCCAACAATTCTTAGTTCCCTTCTATAACTTTTCGTGCTATATATATTATTTGCTAACACTATATGTATTTTATGTGATATGTATAAATTTATAACTTTGTTAGTAAATAATTTTACCCATCTCCTCTTTAAAGTGTTAATATTTTTAGCACAAAGAATTTGATACCTTAAAGATGGTTGGATTTTTTTGAAAGAAAATAAGTAGACGAACTTTTTTTGAAATCAAAAATGCATTTTATTATTAATCACCATTTTAGGTAATTAATTAGTAAGGAAACTAGAAGAGATCGCTTGAAATACAAGAAATGACTTGAGAAAAAAATGCAATTTTATCTTTGTATGTTGTGCATCTAATTTCACTTAAGTTTCTGATAATACATGATGGATCGATTTTGATTCCACAACTCATATTGCTAAAATCATGCAAGATTTCTAACTCTAAGGATGGGGACTTAGATGCTCATTTTAAAGATGATAATTAAATTAGAAAATATTTTTTATGTTTCATCGTATTTTAAGATAAAAATAACTTTTTTTATTTTTAAAAGGTCCAAATGATTTTTCGTTTAAAATCCATTAATTGAGTCCAAATAATAAGCTTAAAAATTTAAAATCTGTCAACTATTACTAAAGTGGACTGCTGGCCCAGTTACTTTTTGTTTTATATTGTTGCAGAAATTTAGGCCCAAAACTTAGCCCATTTCAAATTTCCCCCGAAAGTTTAAGTATAAGGTATATGCATATATTATTTTACCAACATACTTTATGTATTATTATATTATAAGTTCTTTTGATATACTATTATTTATATATGCATATTTATTTTTTACATAATATATATATACACACAAACACTATTTTATCCATCCACATATACATATTTTTAATTTATTTTCTACTCACATATTAACATCTATTTATAAATACTTAGTTTTGCATATCATATATCATGTATAATTATTTTATCATCTAAATATCATGGACTAATTTTCCTCGCATATAACTTATCTCCACACATATATATACTACATATATTATTTTATACACACACATAAAAATATTTATAAGATATTTATTACTCACATATAATTATATATATACTTCACCCAATATATATTTTTTTATACATTATATATATAATCATGTACATGACATAACTACTTTATATATGTTAACTGCTCATGCTATATTTTATGTATTATAAATATATCATTTTTGTATATATAATGAGGCTATTTTATATGCCTCATGCCTTTTCACTACAAAATCTTTAAATTATTTTACCATACCCACTTTATTTAGACTAGTACTTATTAATATATGCATATCTTGTATATCACTATTGTATATTTTACATATACAACATGTATATTTTACATACCTCATACATTTTGTAATTTCCAAATTATTTTTAAATTATTTTTTAACTCATTTCTAACACCGTTTCAACCGGTAACAAGGAGAATAATGATCTTCTATCACATCTTAGACTAAATTTAAAGACTATCTTGGGATAGGCTCCGAGGGGTGCCTAAAACTTTCCCCTTGGAATAAATAAAATCCTTATCTAGAATCTCATTGGTTTAACAAACTAATAGAGTTAAGCATTTGTAATGCAAATATGTTTTCTAATAAATCGTTAAAATTAGGTGGTGACTCTGAACCCTTTTTAAATCAGGTAGAAGAGCCGGACATTGCAAATATGTTTTGACTAGTTCAAAATAAGGTGCGACAAGATGACGAATCTACTAGGGACCTAAGACATTAGGTTTTGACTTTAGCATATTTAGTTTGAGATTAACATTTGGGGGATGCTTGTTCTTTTTTTTTTACCTGCTGCTTGCTTTTCTTATAATATTTACGCCGTATTATTTTCTTATTGCTTGTGTAATATAAACTGATGTGTTTGAAAGGACGTAAGCCAAATCCAAACTTGCGTTCTTTATTTGTTTAAAAGAAACTATGTGTTACTGCTTTCTCTAATTGTTATTCAGTTCATACTTCCTTCAATTCTGGAAAATTGACATTTCACACACTTGTACACGCGAATTGTGCTTTCACTTCTCCGAAATTCTTTCAAACACCTTATTTATAGGGTCGGTGTATATGTGGGGTGAGCGGATAGTTTTACTACTGTATTACCATGTGCCTTCCCATATAGGAAAACCTTAATTTTGGTCTACCCAATTTTAGTAAAACTTAATATAGAGCGATGATCATCTTTGATCCAGGTTATGCAATCATAAGCCCTAGGTAGTTTGACCCTTGGTGTCATTCCACAAATTTAGTGAACACCCTTATGTCCAAATAGGTTCACGACCTTAAAGGATGCTTATCATATTATATGTGTATTATTTGAAGAATGTTTGTGTCATAATATGGACCATTTGCTCTAAATTGATTAAACCTTACGAGGGAAGGTAAGACTAACTCTTTTGTGATGGTATATCTATATCATATTTTGTCTTTCATTAGACATATAATAGCTTTAAGCTATCCTTATACTTCATTTTGAGAATAAAATCGTTTAATTAATTAAAGAGCAATAGAATGACATATAATGGCACATTCAGTTTTCAAAATACGCTACGCCTACCTCTGGCATAAAGAAGTCACATAAATGTTAGAATGGGTTATTTTCATGTATATTTGTTATGACTTTGTATGACGTATTGTATGATTTACTTTACTTTATTGAACTTGCTATGTGATTTGCGTATGATTTTACTTTTTTTTTCTAACATTATTTTTTGTTCTCCTTGATTTTCATAGAATTAAATTAGTCATACTTGCTTATCTTTTATACAATTGCATACTTTTTCTTTAATTATTATTATTGTTGTTGTTGTTGTTTTGTTTAATTTTGATGATTCTTGAAATAATAATAATTTTTCCGCGCTTAAGGCACTTAACAATTTTAGAACAGTTTAGGCTTGAAATTATTCTAAACCCATTTAAATTCTTTTCATCTATAAACTTTTATAAGATTCACATTTCACCCGTGAATCCTTAACGAGTTTTGATTCTTCATCATAATTTTTTAATATTCGACTATAAAACTTTAAGAATTCCTTCTTACTCTCTTACCAGACATAATATTTCATAACAAGGTGTTAGTTTTCGCCCGCATATCTAGTATACCTAGTCTTTTCGATTTGATTTCCTACCAAAATTTGTAAATTGATCATATGTCAAGGTTCAAATGCCTTCTCGAGCTCTTTCAAGTCCCTCCTTTATGAGTCAAATCTTATGTCTCTAATGAGGAAATATTTGACCCGTTAGTTCCACATCTCATAGAATGATTTATGTCAAGGAGCTTTTACTTATACTTTCAAATTCTTTCAATTTATCACTGACCTTCACGCCGTTTATCGCTTCTCAAATTGGTAGAAGTCCAAATTTATTTGCGCAATCTACCAAATAGAACTTATCATTCGATTGTCACTATCAAGTTGTTCAAGAACGATTACCTAGATGCAATACTTCTTCAAAATTTTCATTTAGTTATTTAAAAATGTTTTCTTTATTGCTATTATGGGTTGTCAATATTTATCTTCACACACCCACCAATTCTAAGTTTTGACACGCAAGTCGAGGACAATCCCATAAGTCTTCAATCCATTAACATTATTTTCGTCCTTGATAATTTTACAATCGCCAATGCTAAAAAGAATTCAATATCATTCGCATCCCTTGACAAGTTCAACTCTCTTGTACTCAGTTAATCACAATTTCTTATCCATAATCTTAATCTCAAGCTTGTCTATCATATATCCAAACAAGTACCAAAATATATTCAACACCAAATTTGTCTTCAATCTATTTTAAAGCGTATCCATTATAAGACTCAATATGTTAATCTCTTCTTGGGGTCACATTTCTAAATACTTTAATTTTAGCCTTTTATACCTTCTTGTTTCAAGCTAATCATACCTACCATGCGCTTACCAAGTATTTCATTTTCCTTCCAAAGGCTGACTTAAGTTGAGCATCAAAAGTATGCATAAATTCAAGGACAACATGACTGACCAAATCACCATGATTGATTTAGTTGAGAATGAGTTTGACTTCAAAGAAGCAGAGTCATACCAGGACAAGATTGCTAAGCTTGAGGCAAAAGTAGCACAAATGGAACAAGAAATTGACGGCATCAAGAAAATGATAACCGACCTTAAGAAATCATCCATTGAAGAATCAAAGGGACACTCTCACATTTGCACAACTGCATATCCTAACCTTGAAAGTAATGCTCATCATTTCCCAAATATGCATTCACTTTCATTGAAAGAAGCATTCAATAGTTTGACAGAGGCAGGCAAGAACAGAGAAAATGGGAGAAGACATTTCAATGTTGAACTAACTAGGTTTCCTTCACAAACGAGCATGCTTTACAACCCGAGATAGATTTCGTTGAGATGGAAAATGAACATAAGAAGCTTCTTAATATCGTTGGCTTTCCAATGTCTGATGGTATGAGTAATCCTTGAATCCACCTGAAGGCATATCTTGATTGGTTGGAGTGCATGGGGCAAGGAAATAAACTTAAGATGAGGCTCTTTGTTAGAACACTTACTGCATCAACCTTGATATGGTATGCAAAACAAGGCATGTGGAAGTGGTTTTTGGGATGATCTAGTCAAAGATTTTATCAAGTAATATGGATCTTCTAATAGCACCTCTAGCAGGCGTGATCTGTTGAAGAGGAAATCTATAGAATCTCCTGAGAGTCCAAAAGAAAAAGAGCCTCAAAGAAAAGCGTCATAGTCAACTTTGTTGCATGATAAGGTAAATTACTTTTTGGTTGAGGCACAATCCAAGAACAAGGGGAAACAATTATCACTGAAATATCGAACGCTCCTCCAATAGCGCTCAAAACAAGAAAATCTCAAACTTTCACCCTTTGAGTGAACCAATTTCAATCATATTCGAACAATCGAGATCATCTGGAATCTTACAACCAAAATCTAGAAAAGTTCCTTCTCATCCTTTCAACCCATCCAAGCAATGTGCCTTTCATTCAAGCATGCTAGGTCACACTACCGACGAATGCCATTGTTTGAAATAAGAGATCCAAAAACTATTGAAGAATGGTAGTATCATTCAGAGACCAATGGTCGGCCTCAGTTTATTTGGTATCAGTCTCCAGCCATCATGCAGATGCCAAGTTATAATCAAACAGTTTATCCACAGTTTCTCAGTCAAGTTCCTCTCATGGCCAAGTGACCGTTGGACCAAGGTTTATTGCACCAAGTTTATCCTTTTATGTATCTGTTGCAAGCACTTATAATATAGACGGACAAAGAACCAAGAATAATTTTACTAAGAAAGATTGTTAGGCATATGGCAAGACCTCGTTAGAAAACTAACATTTAGGAAGTATGGACCGAGATGGTCAGTTTTAGGTTGCATCTTTTTGGGATAATTATGTACTTTTATTATCCTTTGTATGTTTTTAAATTCCTTTTTATGTAAGGTGAACTACCCTTGACTTGATTTCCTTGGCGGATACGTATGCAGCCTACATAGAGACTCGGTCATATTA
>JACEIK010004284.1:107028-127138 GCA_018107945.1 Datura stramonium
TGTTTGACCTGATTTTCTGTTGGACATAGGATACATAGGCAGCCTATATAAGACTCGGTCTTATTTTATAAAATTTTAATATTTTCCCAAAGAAGATGAATGAAATTGGATCATATTTTGGCACACAAGACGAACGCGTCATCATCAAAAGTGTCCTCAAGACTTGGATAAATTTTTGGAATATTCTAAAGTTAGAAAAGAATAAGGATCAAGTCAGAACTAAGTTTTGGTGTTCGATATAAGTCAGCTTTTCTCCAAATCGCATATGCTACTCCAAATCAGTTTTCTTTTCTTTTTGTCGAGTCTCCAGCGTTAGAGTCTACTAGCTAATAAGTTATTCTCATCCCCTCCTTCTATGTCTTAAATCATCTCTTCTAGTTTAGATCCTACTTAATAAAATCAAGAGCTAATCTATATTATAAAATACTTTATTTTGTATGTATATTCTCATGCACTAACACTTATTTTTTTTGTTATGAAGTTTTATCTTTAGAGGTTGCCTAGCATTGAACATCATTTTAGCGGCGAAACTGCATTAAGGATGAAGCAATAATGCCGATAGGTTTAAAGCATTCAACATTGGTATTGGATTGGGTCAAGCACAAAATGATGATCGCGAGAAAAATATGGTTCGACGAAATATTTTGGTCAATTTGGGAAATGCCTTTAGCCTCCTTCCTACTACTACTGCAACTTCTAGCTCCACCTAAGAGATTTTTTCAACCACATCCCCTTGCCTAACTCCTGCCATGCAATCTCTCCACAAATTTTATCAGTCTACACTACCAATTCCAGTAATTTTTAAGTCACCATAATGCCAAATATCCATTCTCCCATAATTGTGTTTCTTTTCAAGGAAAATAAGCATGACCAACTAGTAATTTATGAATATGCTAGATGTGAAAAAGAGATCTAGTCAACTAGCCATAAGGATTTGGATAAGGAACTCCACAGCCTGAGGAAAGCCATTAATAAAGAGTTGCGCTTAAAAAAATACGAGAGTTTGAAATATGAAGATTTGTGTGTGCATCCAAATGTTGACCTTCCACCAGGGCACAAGCTACCAAAGTTTAACACTTTCAGCGGGGAAGGAGATCCCATCGCTCATTAAAGGACTACTACATTAGGTTAATTGGAATTGGACATGATGAAGCCATGGAATGAGACTATTTATTCAAAGTTTATCAGGTTTGACACGCGCTGGGTATGCCAAACAAGACTTTAGCAAATGACACATGTGGGAAGATATGGTTTGTGACTTTGTAAAGCAATACAAGTTCAACATTGGAGGCGATCCGCAAATGACTGTTTTGCATAAAGTAAAGAAAATGATGCATGAGTCTTTTAAAAAATATATCATATGATGGAGGTTAGAAGTTTTAAAAATACATCCTCCACTGCCTGAACAAGAGTTGATCTCTTCCTTTATTCAAATTTAAGAAGGCTTATATTATGATAAGTTTTAGAGAACTTGTGCGCACAAATTCTCTGATTTGATTCATATTAGTAAAGAGATAGAAAATGACATTCAAGGAGGAAGAATTGTAGAAAACTCAAAAGTACAAGTTAATCACCAAAACTCCCAATTGAACATATCGGAAAATCTGCAAAGCAAAAACAATTCAGCTTTTATGACTATGAACCCATCGTAATACTATCAAAGTCATTAACTTTTGCAATCTCGTGCCACTTCTGACCCTTACGATGTGCCTCTCCAGCCTCCTCTCCAGTAAAATTTTAAGCATGGATTCCAACAACAGTTTTACCAAGCATAGTCTTGCTCACGACAACAGAAGAAGATGAAATCTTTTTCCGTCACTACTTTAGATAAGCCATTGGCAAAATACTTGAGAGGTTGAGAATTAAGGGGTTTCTACAACCAAAAAAAGGATTCATACCTAAGCATCCATCTTCAAACTTTGATCTATCTAAAAGTTGCGCTTACCACTCGAACATTCAAGGATATGACACTGAAGATTGTCCTGCACTGAGATTCAAGATTCAAAGCATGATTGTAAGTGAAAAGGTAAAGCTACAGCAAGAGCCTTTAACCAACAATGGTGATGTCGCAAACATGAGACAATTTTTGTTAAAGGGGAGCCATCTAAATTTTGTGATGTGTTGTTGATTTACAACATTTTCGATGCTTAAACTATAGAAAATATATTACGACTTTGGTGTTTATATATATATATATGAGGCGCTTTTACCTTATTTTTAGGAAAATCAATTCGGAGAGTTAGATTGTGAAAAAATAGCAGAAAAGTGCAGAAAAATGGCTTGCTACAGGTCTCAGTACGAGCCATACCTAGCAACCATAGCAAATTTCAGAAAAAAAATACATAAGTGCTGGGCCCAAGTACGACTCATGGTACGAGCCATATCTAGGAGTTGTGGAAAAGTTTAGAGAAAATGTCAACTAACAGTCCTAGGGTACGAGTAGATTGTACGAGTCGTAGCATCAAGGTACGGACCGTACTAAGGACTCGTGGAAAGATTCAGAGGATGTCAGATTTACAGAAGTACAAACCATGACAGGCACTTACAAATCGTAGTGTCATTGTACGAGTTGTACCAACCTCCAGGACTTGACAGATTCAGAGGCTACATTTTATACTACGGACAGAAGCCACAACTCATAGCATCTTGCTACCTGTTAATTTAGGAAATATTTTCATTAATTATATAAATACTTTTTAATTATTTTCCTTAGAGGGAGGCGACACTTTTGACTTTGTATTCATAGTTTTTGGGTTTCCCTAGTTCTTGGAAATCAACTATTCGAATACTTAGGAGAATTTATCATTGTTTTTGAGTCTTTCATAATTAATTGTGTAATGAATTCTTGGGTTCTTTCTTTCATCATTATTGTAAGTTTTCAATTATGTTTTCTTTCATGAAATCTGATTTTATTCTTGCAATCATGAATAGTTAAACCCTCCACAACTAGGGTTGTGGGAACCATGGTGGAATAACAAACTAGAGTTAACACAAACTGATTCTAAACCAATATGAACGCATGCATAGTTCTTTTCTTCATGATTAACATTTATTAACGATGCGCAATATTAGGACTAGCCTGAGTTTTTTTCTTGCTTGAACCTATAAAACTAGAGATTCGAAAAACAAAAGAACAACAAAGACTTGAAAGTGAGTTTCATTGAATAGCTTGAGTTGTGGTCGCAGGATAGTTAATTTGGAACTATTGATAAAGGTCGAATTGGAATTGCTCATGAGATCTAATTTGGTGATTGAGCAGAGTCATCTAATAGGGATGAATCAGTCGTTTAGATGATTATTATTTATCAGTTTTTCAAGCTAAGTATTGGGATAAATCACGGGTGTAATAATCTGACCTAGTTAGAAAGCCATGAGGAACACCTTCTTAGTTGATTGCATAACTATTGGTTACAACTTTCTTTCAAAATACTATTACTTGTTTTACAAACTCCCCCCCTTAGGATATAATTGAACTAAAAGTGTGAATACTAGCATTGTCTATAGCTTGACCGTATTCTCTGTGGGATCGACCCCAACCTTAGTTGAATTCTTTATTGACAACGTCCGCATTATGCTTCTTCAGGGGTGTAATTTGAGCGTTATAAAAAATGACATCGTTGCAAGGGAATAAGGCTTAGGATTAGATTAATTGTTTTTATTTAGATTTTAGTCATTATTTCCTCATTTTACATTTTCTTTCCTTTTTATTTTTACACAGGAGACCGCTTGGTGAATATGCGGAGTAGCGGAAACCCTTTAGTCCAAATTGATCAAGATCTCGAAAATATAGTGCGGCAAATGGCCGATATGGAGACCCCAGAATAGATGGAGGCTAGGTTGGCTGCCGAAGCACGTCGAGCTAATGAGGCCCATCAGGCTGAGTTTGCCTGGTAAGTTGCTCTTCAGGAGGCAGAGGATGCCCAACAATAGGTGGGCAATGCTGGCCAAAACAGAAGCGGGAATAGAGGTCGTGATCCATACCAGTACCATAGATATGCTCCTTACTTTGATGGCAATGAGGATCTGGATATTGATGAAGCCGGGTCAACAGGAGATATTGTACCCCCATCTTTGCCTGCTAGGGCAAAATTTGATATCATGAGCACAATGATCCAGTTGCTTAACATGAAGGGTGTGTTCTGTGGTAATTCATCTGATGATGTAAATCTCCACCTGATGAACTTTATGGGTATTTACAAGGATTACAGGTTGCCAGAAGTGAGTCAAGATGCTATAAGGCTAAGGCTCTTTCTATTCTCGCTATATGGTGAGGCTACCTTGTGGTTGTCGGAGTTGCCAAACGACGCCATCACCAACTGGAGGGAGCTGAAACATGCTTTTCTGGAGAGGTTCTTTCCACCTTATAGGATGAGGCATCTCAAAGAAGAGATCTGTAATTTATGATATCTCAAGACAGAGGCACTTCATGAGACATGACTGAGGTTTAAGAAGAAGCTGACCAAGTGCTCAAATCACAGAATTCCTAATGACAACTTGTTGAAATTTTTTTACAGGTCTCTAAACAACAGCACAAAGGCTGTAGCGGATATAGTAATAGGTGGAGCATTGATGAGTCACTCGTGGGAGGAAGCAAACACCATACTAGACTGAGTGACCAAGACAAACAGAGCCTGGCATACTAGAGAGATGGAGACAACTGTGGGTACATATGCTATTGGGATGATTGCAGAGCAGCGCAGGAAGGAGGAGGAGCGTGACCAGGATTTAGTCCATATGAGTACATCTATAGACCTGCTCGCAAAACATATCATGGGGTATGGAGTGCAAAAGGTGAACGAGTGGGAGCACAAGGTCATGAACAGGGATTCGAGCACTCAGATTCCAAGGAGGAGGCAAACTTTTTAGATAACCAGGTGGCAGATTTTTAGGACAATGCCCAAGGGTCTATTCAAGACACTTGGTGCCAAAGTTTCAAAAATCAAGGTCAAAACCAACAGAGACAATTACAATCGGAATGGTTATATCGATAGGAGTAGAGGTCGAGAGTGGGAAGGTGATTGGACAAAGAATAACAATTACAGAATTGACCGTACAGGACTTTATGTCCCTCCTAAGTATCGAGAGGGTGATGTTGGGCCCTAAAAGTTGGAGAGTATGATGGCTGAGCTGCTACAGATGGCAAAGTCGACAGATGATCAGCTGAAGAACAGACATATCTGACATGAGCCAGAAAGTTAAAACGCATGCCACAGCAAGCAGATTGAGCAGCAACTACGTCAGATGTATGCATCCTAAACTAGAGGTAGAAAGACACACTTCCTAGAAATACTATACAGAATCCAAAGAATGATAGCCACTGCATGACTTTGATGACTAGGAGTAGAAAACTATAGTTGATCCGCCCATTCCAGTTGTAATTAAGATGAGAAAATAGAGTGAGATCGAGGTAGATGAGGAAGATGAGGCTGTAGAGCAGGTGATCAAAGGTGATGCTAAGTTGACCAAGACTCCGGTTGATGCAAAAGGGTCTAAGGTAGAAAAAGGGAAGGCAAAAGAGGACCCATAGGATTTCAGACCTATCCCTCGACCACCTCCACTGTTCCCTCATAGGATGAAGAAGAAGGTGAATGATGGGAAGTTCCAAAAGTTTTTGTCTATGCTGAAGCACTATCTATGAATATTCCATTGGCCGAGGCATTAGAGCCGATTCCTGGGTATGCAAAGTTTATAAAGGACCTGCTAACTGGGAAGAGATCTGTGAGCTATGAGCCTGTTGAAATCTACATTATTGTAGCACCATTGCATCACAGGTCCTTGCTTAGAAAAAGGAAGACCCAGGTGCCTTCACCATCCCATGAGCGATTGGAGACTTTGAGTTTGCAAGGGAATTATGTGATTTGGGAGCTAGCATAAATCTGATGCCGCTAGCTGTGTTCAAGAAGTTGGGCTTGGGAGCCCCCATACCCACTACAAATGCAGCTATTGATGGCAGACCGCATAGTGAAGAAGCCTGCGGGCATACTCCATGACATCCTAGTGAAAGTGTACAAGTTTATCTTCCTAGCTGACTTTGTGATCTTGGATTGCAAGGTAGATTTTAAGGTCCTAATTATCTTGGGACGACCATTCCTTGCCATTGGAAGAACTTTAATGACCATTGAAGCTGGCCAGCTAAAATATAGGTTGAACAAAGAAGAGGTCACCTTCAACGTCTGTAGGTCAATGAAGTAGCCAAATGAGTTTCATGTAGTCTCAGCAATAGATGTGGAGTCCGAGTTTCTTGACGAATTCTGAGTAGTCAAGAGACTTGCATCGTGTTGCAACGTTAAATCACGTGTTGCATGGGAGGCAACCCATGAGGTAGTTTGGTGAAGTATGGGTAACCAACCTACTTGCATCATGCCGCGACGTTAAATCAGGCGCTTCTTGGGAGGCAAACCAAGTATCTTGGCTAAAGTGTGTGCAGTGTGCAAGTGAAATAAAAACTAATGGGTGAAAAATGCAGAACAGGTGTCATGCCTCACCCTGGGAGGCATAACTGGCACCTGATTCCATACTAGACCTTGAGCTAACTTAGTTGGACATATACACCTCTGGTGCACACCAGCAACACATAATCAAGAAAATAATAAAGTATATCTCGGATTAAAGAATCCCTTGACCGACAAGATTGCAATATAAATTCCTGTACAGATATTTAGCTGATCCAACAGTTCACAATAATAATAACATCTTGCGCAGGCCGACAAGAACACCATATTGTCTAAATCAAATAAACAGAAGGTAGAGATATATACAAGGGCCATTAAGGCCACCAAACTGCTCAGATAAAATAACCGAGCTAACATGGACAACAACGAACTTATATACAATCCCATTGTCTACAAGCCTCTAAGGAGTAAATACTAGGCCGAGAAAGAGACTTGACCTACTAAAAAAGAACTGTATTTCAAAAGACGAGAAAAACTCTAAAGTATGGCAACTCCGGGAGAGAGGAGTTGACCAATGTGCTGAGCCTGAACTGCTACTGAGGAGGTCTCTGAACCTGTCTGTCAGAACCTGCAGGCAAGAGTGCAACACTCCTAGGCTCAGGTGTTAGTACAATAATGCATCAAGTATGTAAGACAATAACAATAAGCTAGAACTAAACTAATAGCAAGAACTGAATGTGAACAGTTGTAAGAGTAAGAGAATAACCTAAAAGATTTTATTAAGTTATATAGGATACTAAACAAGCACTAATCAAACAAGACTCTAACCTGGCCCCCATAATCCTGGAAGGTAAAAACAACAAACAATAACCTATTTGAGCCCTAATAAGCCCTTCCAGGTACAATTCAATCTACATATCCCTATTCATAACACTGTAGCACCGTAGACAAACTGTAACTGTATCTTGAGCACACTTGACTCCTCTGTCTGTATCTTGAGCCTTCTGGGCTCCTATAGCTGTATTTGAGCCTTCTTGGTTCCTAGTAGCCAACTTAATCAACAATCAATATGTCTTCAAGTACTATGGCGAATAAGGACAAGTCGTATTAACTAAACGACGAAGGAAACTTTCCGAAAAAGGTTTTTCTTTAACATACCTTGTAAGAGATTCGATAGCTCATCTATTCTCGACCAATCCTTAAATTATATACTGTATCACAATAACCACCACATTATAAAAATCCACAGGCACCTAAAACAGTCCACAACGCAACAAACAGAAAGAATTTCCAACATTGGTAGCCATTTCTATATATAGCACATAACCTTCAAATTAATGATGGAGAGAGGGTTATGAATCCTTACCTTATAATATACAAGAGAAAAAGTCATAAATGGCCTTTCAACAATCTTCCCCTTCAAAGAACTCACAAACAAAGACGAAGTCGGTGAAACAAACGTGTGCTAGATGTTCTTCACGACAACCCCAACTATTGCCTCAATTTTGGGAGTTTAGATGGTGGAATCACTATAGTGAACCTTGAAACCATGGAAGGGACGAGCTGAAGTTTTTGGAACTACTTGGAATAAAAAAAATCACATCCAAGTCGTGAAGATATTTTCCCGGCGACATGGCTCCCACTTGCACGTGCCTGTTTGCGCAGTCTCGTGAAAACACGAATATCTCTCTGTTCTAAAGTCGTATTGGCAATTCATTTTATGCATTGAAAAATAGACTCATATACCTTTAATTTTATAGGTATTAGGCCTCCTAAATCCTCATATATTTGGAGAAAAGCTCCTAGACATATGACCCAAATTTCAAATAATTTCTAAAAGTAATTTGCGATAACTTTTGCCGATTTTTGTTTTACAACTTTCTCGACTTCAACCTTAACATACAATCATTGAGTGATATGAATACCTCATAACAAATCCTTCTTGTGGTAATAAGCACTCTAGGCCATAGCTCAAAAGTACGAGTTTATCACTTAAATTATACGGGGTGTTGCATCATTCCCCCCTTAGGAACATTCGTCCTCGAATGTGACTTAGATTCACGAATTCAAGCTTATAGGAGTAGCTGGAAAAATTTGAAAGAGTCTCCCATATAATATGGACTATCTGGAAATCTGAACACAGAAAAGTCCAACCTATAAGTCTCACAGAATGACACAAATAGCTAAATAGCATAGCTCCACAACAATAATGCACACAAAATACAACAACAATAATAATAAGAAAAAATATAAAGTTCGAATAGGTATATCGCCTTAATTGTAGTAATTTGAACTGATATGAAATCACCCTGGGGTCTGAAACAAGTAAGGATATCTGGATCTCATGTCGTCCTCAGCTTCCTAGGTCACTTCTTCCACATTCCTGTCTCTCCAGAAAACTTTAACGGAAGCCACATCTTTGGTCCTAAATCTACAGACCTGTCGATCTAATATGGAAACTAGAGTTTCCTCGTAGGAAAACTCTTCTGTGATCTGAACATCATCAACTGGGACAACTCGAAAAGAGTCTCCTATGAACTTTCGTAACATCGATACATGGAAAATAGATGAATAGATTCTAGCTCTGGAGGCAAATCTAGCTTGTAAGCAACTCAGCCTATCTTTATGAGGATTCGGTATGGCCCAATAAATCTCGGTGTAATCTTACCCTTCTTTCCAAATCTCATAACACCCTTCATAGATAAGATTTTCAGGAATACCCAATCATCAACACAGAACTCCAAATCTCTACGTCGTACATTAGAGTAAGATTTTTGATGACTTTGAGCTTTCAACAATCGCTCCCTAATGAGCTTAAATTTCTCTTCAGACTAATGTATCAAGCAGGTCCAATCAGCCATGATTCGCCTACCTCAAATCATCCGATTGGGGATCTGCATTTCCGCCCATATAAGGCCTCATAAGGGGCCATATTAATGCTAGAATAGTAACTATCATTTATGCAAACTCAATAAGAGGTAGGTGATCATCCCAAATTCCTTTGAAGTCTAGCACGCATGCACGCCCGTAACATATCTTCAAGTGTCTGAATCGTGCGCTTAACCTGGCTATCTCTCTGGGATGAAAAGTTATACTCAAATTAACCCGTGTCCCTAATTCCTTCTGGAATGACTTCCAGAAATTGGTTGCATATTTTTCCCCTCTGTGAAAAATAATAGATATTGGGACACCATGCAGTTTGACTATCTCTCTGATATACAACTCAGCATAATCTTCAATTGTAAATATAGTCCGAACTGGCAAGAAATGGGCTGATTTTGTCAGCCTATCCACAACGACCCAAATAGAGTCAAATTTATGCCTAGTGTAGGGTAAACTTGTAACAAATTCCATGTTGATTGCTTCTCATTTCCATATAGGCACGTCTATCTCCTGAGTCAATTCGTCGGACTTCTGATGTTCAGCTTTTACCTACTGGCAATTGGGACATTATGCTATGAATTCAGTAATATCTTTCTTCATCCCATGCCACCAATGGATTTCTTTTATATTGTGGTACATCTTTGTCGAACCCGGGTGAAGAGAATACTGGTACTAATGTACCTCTGCCATGATCTGTTGGCGAAGCCTTGCAACATTTGATATACAGAGTCAACCTCTGAATCTCAAGACTCCATCTCCTACTATCTCAAAGTCCAATGACCACTCCATCTGAGCCCTACCTCTAAGCTGTACTAAGCTAGGATCCTCATACTGACGTTTTTTCACCTCCACAACTAGCGATGATATAGTAGTTTTATGAATCACAACCCCACTACCATCTGAGTCTATCAATCGGACTCCCAAACTAGACAACTGGTGCAGCTCTCTAGCCAATTCTCTTTTTTTTCTGGGCTCAGATATGACAAGATGCCCATGGATCTGCGACTAAGGGCATCGGCTACAACGTTAGCCTTCCCTAGGTGATACAAGATATCTACGTCATAGTCCTTTAGCAACTCAATCCAATGACATTATCGCAGGTTCAACTCTTTCTCTTTAAAGATATACTAGAGACTCTTATGACCTGTAAAGATGTCGACATGAACACCATATAAATAATTTCTCAAGATATTTAATGCGTGCACAACTACTGCCAACTCTAAATCATGGGTTGGGTAATTCTTCTCATGCTTCCACAATTGCCTCAAAGAAATTTCCTCGAAGCATAGCCAATCACCTTGTCGTGCTGCAACACACCCTAACCCTACGCCTGAAACGTCACAATATACATTATAGCCCTCTGAGCCTTCTGGTAGGGCTAATACTGGTGTAGATATTAGTCTGTATTTCAATCCCTGAAAACTCTACTTACAAGCCTCAATCCACTGGAACTTAGCTTCCTCCTGAGTGTGCCTCATCAATGGTGCCGATAGGGCAGAGAATCCTTCCATAAATCTTTTGTAATACCTAGCTAATCCCGGAAAGCTACGAACTTTGGTTGTATTTATAGGTCTAGGCCAAGTCTTCACGACCTCTATTTCTGTAAGTTAACCTGGATGCGCATCTGACACAATGTGGCCCAAGAAAGCCACAGAATTCAACTAGAACTCGCATTTAGAAAACTTGGTATATAACTCAAGATCTCTAAGTACGTGTAGTACTTCTAGCAGATGAACTCTATGCTTAGCCTCTAAACGTGAATATACAAAGATATCATCAATAAATACTATCACAAACAAAAATAATAATGGCCTGAATATACTATTCATTAGGTCCATAAACACTGTTGGGGAATTCGTCAATCCGAAAGACATCACCAAGAACTCAAAGTGGCCATATCTGGTTCTAAAAGCTATTTTTGGAATATCTTTCTCCCTAACTCATACCTAATGGTACCCTGATCTCAAATCAATCTTTGAAAAATATTTTGCACCTTACAGCTGATCAAATAAGCCATCTATCCTCGGGAGGGGATATTTATTCTTAATAGTGATTCAATTCAGCTGTCGGTAATCTACACACATTCGTAGAGTCATTTTTATTTCTCACAAACAAGACTAGCGCACCCTAAGGCGAAGCGATAGGCCTAATAAAGTCTATCTCAAGAAAGTCTTTCAGTTTATCCTTCAACTCCTTTAACTCAGCAGGAACCACACTATATATAAGGAGGAATAGATCTGGGTTGTGTATCTGGTAGCATATCAATAGCAAAATTGATTTCCCTTTTTGGGGGAATACCAGGGAGCTCATCTGGGAACACATCTGGGAATTCACTAACCACCAGAACAAACTGAAGAGTCGAGAATTCTGCCTGCAATTCCTGAACTCTGACAATATGATAAATACAACCCTTTGTAATTAGCTTCCTTGCCCAGAGATAGGATATAAACCTACCTTTAGGAGCAGCTGCAGTGCCCTTCCATTCTCGAATTACTTCTACAGGGAAATGGAATCTAACAATCTTTGTTCAACACTCAACATTGGCATAACATAGTGCTAGCTAATCCATACCTATAATTACTTCAAAATCAATCATTTCTAACTCTATCAAGTCTATAGAGATCTGGCGGTCAACAATTTTCACTGTACAACCTCAATAAGATGTCCTAGCAATAATGAATTCACCAATAGATGTACATACAAAAAATGATCGCCGGAGCAATTCTAGTACCATACAAAATTTGCCTGCTACCAGTGGAGTAACATAGGACAAAGTGGATCCTAGATCTATCAAAACATATACCAAGTGGAAATAAACATTTTGTGTACCTATCACAACATCTAGCAATGAATCAGAGTCATGTTGCCCTTCTAGTGCATAAGTATGGTTCTGGCCACTACTAGAACTGGATGCTCCCATTTTGCCTCTACCTTTGCCCGCTGAAGTATTGGGCCCACGCCCTGTAGAAGTTGCAGGCGAATGTGACTTTGCTGATGATCTAGTATGTTGACCCCTATCATGCTGATCTCTAGTTGGGTAGTCCCTCATTATGTGACCCTCTTGTCCACAAGAATAGCAAGCTGTGGAACCATATCTTTATCTCCTAAAATGACTTCTACCACATGTAGCACAATGCGGCGGGACTAGCCTCATTTAGCCGGAGCCTATTTTCTATTGCGTGCCTGATGCTCGTGAATTCTCGCTTGGACCGGACTTCCTGTGACGATCCAACCTGCTACCTTGCAGCTCCTGGGGTAAAGGCCTAGGTGGCTTGCCTGAGAATTGAGATTTGGGTCCACCCTGGGGCTCTATATATAAATCAGCTGGTCTGGCCCTTCTATGCTGCCCCCTGTCTCTCCTATCAGCCATACGATGTCGCTAGCTGACCTCTTCTATATTCTGGGCAAAGGCCTGAATCCGTGATATATCCATGTCCTCTCGCAATGCAGCTATAGTACAAGACTCAATATACTCTAGATTAATCCCTGCTATGAATTGGTGCACTCTAGCTGGCATTGTAGCAACAAAGGTTGGTGCATATCTAGCCAAGAAGTCAAATCTAAGTGCATACTCTCGGATACTCATCCTTCCCTGCTCTAGATATAAGAATTGTTCTAATCTAGCCTATCAGATCTCTCGAGGCAAGTATTGATCTATGAAGGTCTCGGAGAAATTGGTCTAGGTAGGTGGAGGTGCATCCCCACCTCTGGACCTCTCCCAACTCTTGTACCACAAAAATGCTATATTTTGTAGTCGGAATACCGCTAGCTCAACTGACTCTATGGATGAGGTATGCATAACCCTGAATATCCTCTATAACTAATCTAAAAAGTGTTGAGGGTCCTCTATATGGTCTATCCCCGGAAACTACGGAGGACTTAAAGCAAGAAACTCACAAACCCTCGAACTTCCAGGTCCCTAAATGGGCCCGATAATAACTGGTGCCATTGGCTAAAGCTGAGCAGTCATCTGAGCCAACATATATATTGCACTCCTGACATCCTGGTCTGAGGGTGTAGAAAGTACGAGAAGTGATGGTGGCACGTCTGTAGCCCTGGGAGGTTCCTGGCATAGTGGGAAATGATAGGAGATTGAGGAGATGTCTCCCTTTCGATCCCAAGTTGGGTCGTCTTCAATTGTGGGACCCTACTAATACCCTTACTGCCGCTATATCCAGCTTTCGATCAGCTGCAGTCTATCTTGCATCAGGCATCTCTGTAAACAGACATAAAAATATGATCTTAGGGACTCAACCCTGTACAACTCAGCTCTATAGCACGATTTGAGCAGAAAAAGGGTAACCATACTATCATGCCTCATAGCTTCCTTCTTATAAAATGTGGTGCACAATATATTTATAAACATGACTCTACTAGACATGGCTTGCAGACTCCCTAGGATACGATGTTTCTCTGATACCAAGTTTTTCACGCCTCACCCTAGGAGGCATAACTGGCACTTGATGCCACATTATCCCTGAGCTGACTTAGCTGGACATATACACCTCTGATGCACACCAGCAACATGTAATCAAGATAATAATCAAGTATATCTCGGCTTAAAGAAGCCCTTGGACAACAAGGTCGCACACCTATACAGATATTCAGTTGACTTAATAGTTCACAATAATAATAATATTCTATGCGGGCTGACAAGACCACCACATTTTCTAAATCAAATAAAGCAGAAGGTAGACATATATATAAGGGCCATAAGGCCGCCAAACTACTCAGACAAAATAACCAAGCTAACATGGACAACAGTAAACTTCTATATAATTTCATTGTCTACAAGCCTCTAAGGAGTAAATACTAGGCCTGGACAGGACCTCGACCTACCCAAAAAGAACTATACAACAAAAGACCAACAAACCTCTATAGTATGGAAACTCCAGGAGAGAGGAGCTAACCAATGTGTTGTCTTGAATTGCTACTGAGGAGGTCTCTGAACTTGTCTGTCAAAACCTGCAGGCAAGAGTGCAGTGCCCCCAAGCTCGGGCATCAGTACAATAATGCACCGAGTATGTAAGGTAATAACAATAAGCTGGAACTAAACTAATTGTAAGAACTGAATGTGGACAGCTGTAAGAGTAAGAGAATAACCTGAAAGTTCTTATTAAGTTATACAGGAGACTAAACAGGCAATAACCAAACAAGAACCTAACCTAACCCACATAAGCCTGGCAGGTACAAACAACAAGCAATAACAAATCTGACCCCCCATAAGCCTTAGCAGGTACAATTCAATCTACATATCCTATTCGTAACACTATAGCCCCGTAGGCAAGCCGTAACTGTATCTTGAGCACACTTGGCTCCTCTATCTGTATCTTGAGCCTTCTGAGCTCCTGTAGCTATATCTGAACCTTCTGGGCTCCTATAACTGCACCCAAGCACACATGGCTCTACTAAGGGTCAGTAATGCCAGCATAGGCATAAAGGAAGTCCATAAGTTAGTAGACTTCAATATAGCTCTGTTGGCATAAATATGGTCCTTTTAGACATTTTATAGCTCTTATAATCAAAGTATAGCCCCATAGGCATGGTACGCTTGTAAATAACCTTTCTAGGAAACTTGTAAATGGGCACTTGTACATGTATAGTCTAAAGAGATAGGCCCCAACACTAACAACTAACAAGATAGCTAACAAAGTCATCAAACAATCTTCCAATCTATCAGCAAGCAAGGTGGCTTTCTAAGCGACCTACACGATGATCTGTATGTCGTATCGAAGTATAAGGTCTCTAATAAAGAGGTGGAACACCTAGAATCTCACCTCCTCATCTCAATAGGCAGCCATGATGCCATTTACCCTAAGGTAAAACTACAACTCTAATTCTTTAGCTCTATGGGCGTCAAGATATGCCAAAGCCCATAGGCGAGCTATATAGATATAGATGTTACAATCACATAGTTTCTATGAAAAAATAGTAATAATGCTGCAAATATAAACTTTAAATGCTAAGAAGTTAATCACAAAGCCCTTAAGGCATTGGCAAAACCACAAACTATCAATAGCTAACTAAGCGACAACAATTTAGACAAGGAGATTTTCATGTCGCTTTTAACATGTGGCAGCAGCTAAACAAGACCAATCCCAATAAGGGAAGCTCACATATACACATATATATAATCCCTACAGCCAACTCAATCAACAATCAATATGGCTTCAAGTAATATGGCAAATAAGGACTGTCGTATTAACTAAACGACGAAGGAAACTTGCCGAAAAAGGTTTCGCTTTAACATACCTTATAAGAGATATAATAGCTCAATTATTCTCAACCAATACTTCAACTATATACTGCATCACAATAACCACCACGTTATACAACTCCACGGCCACCTAAAACAGTCCACAATGCAATAAATGAAAAGAATTTCCAACATCCATAGCCATTTCAATATATAGCGTATAACCTTCGAATTAACAATGGAGGGAGGGTTAGGAACACTTACCTTATAATATACAAGAGAAAATAAGTCATAAATGGCCTTTCAACCCTCTGCCCCTTCGAAGAACTAGTAAACAAAGCCGAAATCGGTGAAACAAACATGTGCTAGTTGTTCTTCACGGCAACTCCGACTTTTACCTCGATTTTGAGAGAGTTTGGATGGTGGGATCACCTATAGTGAACCTTGGAACCCTAGGGAAACCATGGAAGAGATGAGCTGAAGTTTTTCAAACTGTTTGGAATGAAAAAAATCACATCCAAGTCATGAAGATATATTCCCGCCAACATGGGGCCCACTTCCACGTGTCTACTGGTAGTAAGAACTCTTGGCCATAGCTTGAAAGTACAAGTTTATCGCTTAAATTATATGGAGTGTTACAATAGATCTGGATTACGAGCCTCAGTACAAACCGTAACATGATGGTACGGCTCGAAGTCCTATCCGTGGTGAGAAGCAGAAACTTGATAGGGTGCAGAAGTTCATGCTATGGTTGGTCATTATAAATCGTACCTACACGGTATGAGTCGTAGTACTCACCATAGTGATGAACTCTCCAGAGTGCCAAAGTGCTGAAATTCTAATCTATGAGTCGTGGTGCAGGTCGTGACATATTGGTAAGAACCATACTAGGCACTCGTAGGTCCCCAAGTAAGTTCTCTGATTCTCCAAGTACGAACAAAAGGGATGAGTCATCGGTACCTACGACTCATAGTACGAGTCGTGATGGTCTGATTAAATGAAAGACACGATCTGACCCAACTCAACCCGAATTTTAAATCCTCTCATAACCG
This sequence comes from Datura stramonium, assembly GCA_018107945.1. Lineage (NCBI taxonomy): Eukaryota > Viridiplantae > Streptophyta > Magnoliopsida > Solanales > Solanaceae > Datura > Datura stramonium. Next base: position 123,552 of record JACEIK010004284.1, read on the forward strand.
ATTTAAATACAAAAATTTTGGACCTAAAATTTCCCACACAAGCACAAACTCAAACACACGATCATCTCCCTTCAATCCTCACTCATTCGTAACTCATGCCCACTCCATTGAAGCACTAAAGTTTTCAATAAATTTGCAAGTTTGAGTTGATTTCCTACTCTACATCCCAAGCAAGCAAGAACCGGTCAAGAACTTAGCAAGTAAGTCAAAAATTTTCATCCCCCTCTCTTCCTAGTAATGGCCGAACAATCACTATGAGTCCTCCACTCATGAAAATAAAGTGGAGGAATATGTTTAGAGACCACAGGGGAGCTTGCAGTATGGGTATGCGAAATTAACATGTTAAATTAATTTTAAAGTGCTTTGGGTAGTGAGTTACTGGGAATAATTCATATTGGGGATTGAGTGGGTAATTGAGTATCTTTATCAATTTGAAAGAAATAAAGTCCGGCATCTGGTTCCANCTAATGGGGTGGGGAAATCTGAGTACCCACCTCAAAACATGTTTGCTTGCATATCTGATAATGCACAGGATGAGTATGGCTTCACGAGCCATCCTATGACTCGTGGTTCCATACTGCGACTCATAGGATGATTAGTTGGGACTGTCCCAGGGTGCTAAGTCACTGTCCCAGGGTACTAAGTCTAAAAAATCATGGTACCAGACTTAGTACGATTCATGGTATCTCACTACGAATCGTACCAAGTGGTCGTACCAAGAAACAGTAAGGGTCAAAGTCAGAAGCAAAATTATGACCCCTGGTATTACTTGTAGAATCCCACTACAAATCGTGATAATGAGTCGTACCAAAACACAGAAAGTAATATTCTCAAAAGTTCATCATACGACCATTAGTGCGAATCCTACCATCCAATTACGAATCATACAATGAGTCGTGACTATGAAAAAGAGGCACGACGAGTCTCAGTACGGATCGTACCACCTTGGTACGAGATTGATGAGCCGTGGTATGATACTGAGCATAATTCTTTTTCTTTCTCTGAGATCCCATATACTAACCTTTTCTTTATAGGTACAATCACTCAAATAGGCAAGCAAGCAAGGATGCTCAGGATAAGAGGGCAAGAGAAGAAATTACTGCTCGGAGGGCCCTAAGAAATGAGACCTCTGCGTCCGAGCAGGAGAAAAACACACCTAGTAGTTCATTGGAGGAGTACCAAGTAGACACAGATGACACTGATGAGCCCCGAACCACTAAGGCACAGACAAAGGCTAAGGTTGTGGCTATCTCAACCACACCACCAGATACTCCCCGATATGAAGAGGGAGATGATAGTCACAAGAGTCCGATTGTGGCTCAAATGCTGAGGATGGGTCAGATGAGGACGATTCTAAGGAAGGGGGACAAGAAGAAGATGATGATGATGATGATCAGATCCTCCTCCAGAGAACCGCACCGTCAAGTGGATTGTTCCAGTTGCTCGAAAAATTTATGAGCAAGTCCTTACCCTCACATTAAAGCAGAATTCAAGGCGAAGCATTCAGGAGGAGCCATGGATCTTGACTAGTGCCCTAAATGAGGACAAATAGATGAAGCGGTTGTTTGAGTTTTATGGGTATGAGTGGATGGAAATAATCCCTAACAGCTTCAGTGCTGACATGGTCAGGGAGTTCTATGCCAACTACTTAGCTACCTTGGAGCCGCAGACTCCGGCGGGACAAATAGTTAAGGAGCAGCCTAGACTGAAGAGCGTGAGGGTCCAGGGGCACGTAGTTGATATTTTAGAGCGGGCCATTGCCCAGATGTTATATGGGCTAGATTATCAGGTCGCAACCTCAACAATAGAATTTGAATACTGTGTTGAGACCCTGAAAAGGGTCAAGCAGTTGAGTTTGGAGGAGACAAAGACAGGTGAGGTGGATGGCTGAAGTGATAGCTGATGAAAAAGAGGAGGCGGATTAGGTGACCCGTGGATGGCAGGTTACAAAAGCCTTGCGTAATTTTATAGTGAAGGCCTGCTAGACATTGGTTCGCCACAGGTTGGCGCCGATGGCAAACAATAATACTTTGAGCACTGACAGAGTAGCTTTGGTGGAATGCATCATGTCGATATATGCTATTAATATCCCGAGGGTCATAGCAAAAGAGATTTGGGATCGATATCTGGCCTTGAGCACTATGATTTCATTCCTGGTCTCATATATAGGCTCTGTAGAGAGTCAGGTGTTCGGGTGATAGTAAAGATAGATGCTAGAATCAAAGGCAGTAAGACTGCTAATATTGGTTTGATACGAGATGAGATGAACCCGGTGAGCCGGGTTAGAGTACTAATAGCAGTACCGACACTACAACGAGCAGGTAGATGTCCCCACCTCAGTTGAGAAGAGTGAGATACAGGCTACTATATTCATCCACACAGCAGCTTCCCCAGCACTTCCTCCACACCTCCACTAGCCACATTGGGCCAGGTTCCAACTGGATGCATTCTTGTAGCCCATGAGTTCCTACTGAAGCTGGCCAAGAGGTTGACCCTGACCGAGAAAAAGGTCAATGTGATGATGGAGCAAGTCAAGCCTTGGGTGAAGGCTGAGATTGAGGAGGTAAGCTAGAGGGATACACAGTAGACTAGACAGTTTTAAGATATAACTCAACGCGCGACTAGTTGAGTAGCCAGATCTGAGGAGTTTGAGAGAGGAGATGGGATTGGTATGAAGTTAGGTAGCCGAGTTATCATCTCGATAGGCAACAATATTACCAGCCCCAACCATTCCCCTATTTGAGGATGAGCCTGATGTGGAGGTTGACTTGAGGGCATCTTGAAGTCATGAACCAACCAGTGGAGAATAGAGGAAAATGGAGATCAGAGGAGGTACTTGATGAGGAGGCTGCTAGAAAGAGAAAAAAGAGAGAAAGAAAGAAGCACAAGCGGGAGACAACAACTAGTTTGCAGACTCATGACCAACATATGTTTGAGCTGCAGGAGAGAGCTAGAGGAACTAGGAGTTCAACTACTGATCCTAGGGAGCTTGCAAGTGGCAAGGACCTTTAGGGTGAGCCACATTCAGCCCAAAGAGATCCATAGGTCGCTGAGGCGGCCAAGATTGCTGAGGGGGTGACCACAACTCCCTCCATGGTACCATTGAATGCGCTTGCCACCGCTGGCGCCACGATTACAAAGGCGGAGAGTGTGCCTTCACACCCGCCTCTACAAGATGACAGGAGCGCTTAGAGCACAACATATATGTCCTTCTAGTTCTTATTACTTTTCTTTGGGGACAAGGCATGTTTTTCAAGAGGGGTGTATCTGTTTGTTTTTTGGTTCTTCTGAACATTTTTGTTGTTGTGTTTCTTTTCCCTCGGACATACAATCTAGTAGAACAGACTTGTTTAGGATATTTTATTTTTGTTTAACTAGAAGTAGCTTAGGAGTACTTAACATCCAATAAAAATACACATGTGTTTGATGTTCTGATATTTTTGGAAAAAAAGGATGACCTTTTGATCAGGGGTATATTTATATGCCAAATTGATACTCAAATGCATCACTTTTGCCTTGTTTATCCAACAATGTGTGTACATTCACATGTAAATTGTAGGGAAGTGTGAATTTATACTAACCAACAT